>CAUDNR010004178.1:0-25159 GCA_958430865.1 Entrophospora sp. SA101 | reverse complement strand
ATTTTTTATTTTATTTCGATTAAAATGAACCACATTAAAAATCAATACGCAATGATACAAATTTGTCAAATTTATATTACTAATAGCAATAAAGTTTATTAATTATTATTATTATTATTATTATGAGTTCTCACTATTCTCATTGTCCTTTTTTTACATTACCATCTGATCTGATAGATTTGGTAATATTTGCAGTTATCATTTGTGAATTATTTATACAATCCTAATTATATAGTAATAATATATATACAATATATATTAACCAATAAAAATTTGCACAAATAGGTTTTCAGGATTGGAGAAAGTGCTCAATGAATAATTAATATTAAGTGAGAATATTAAAAAATAATTACTCAATATTTTTCATAACTGTTTCGAAGAGTATTATCACTATCAGATATTTTTGGATGTACAATTTCACAAACAGCTAAAGTAAATGTCATGTCTTTTTCTTTCCCTGCGCTTTTTTCATAATTGCATCAACATAAGGAAGGCTGTGATCTTCATCAATTTGGAATAAACATTTGAATGCTTTTTGTCTTACATAGGTAAAACTCGATAAGTCGGATTTGGCCTAACTCGGACAAAAATTTCCAGCCCTTTTTTTTTATATTTAAAAATTTCTTGATAAGTCGGACACATATATAAACTCTTGTTAAGCTGTAAGTCGGACAACTCCTCCAGCCAGATAATAATAAATGACTCTCGATAAGTCGGTTCACGTGATTTTCATAAATCTTGAGAGATAATCTTTACTATTTTTAGTAATGTATTATCCAATAAATTTTTGTAATAATAATTTCATTATTCATGATTTGTAATAAATCTGTTTCGTGAATAATATTATTATCAATTATAATCATTTTAAAAAATTTGTCTTTGCAAATAATGTATTTTATTGTTATATTTATCAATTATGTCATTTATTATCTCATCATTAAATGAATTCACGTTTTGTTGTCTCATCATTAAATGATTAAAAGATTTAAAATGGAAAATTAATAGAAAACAAAATAATTCTTTAGTACAAACCAGTATGAGTATTTATTTAGATAAAGAGTAGAGATTTTTTTGTTTTATCTTCTATCTGTTTTATTAAATTATTTTTCAATTATTATTATAAATAAATAAATATGATTTAAACAACAATTTTCTTATTTTTTTTTTTTTTTTTTTTTTGTAAAATTGCATATTTTGATAAGTCGGACACCATGTCCAGCCATTTGTGTCTGACTTATCGAGTTTATCTATGTAAATAGAATTAATGGATGAATATATATATAATAAATTTGAATTTTCTTACATCTATAATTAATGGGTGAATGTATGTATAATAAATTTGAATTTTCTTACATCTATAATTAATGGATATATATAAATAATAAATTTGAATTTTCTTACATCTATAATTAATGGATGAATATATAAATTTAATAAATTTGAATTTTTTTATGTTCATAATAAATTAAAGTTATTGCATGCTCCGCATGCAATAATGGAAAAATCAGAATGGCATTCTTTGATTGGCTTGTGGCACATCAGTGCCACAAGCCAATTATTTAACATATATATATAAAAGAAGAAAAGGTTGCCATGTTATGGTGTCTTACTAAATGTTGCAATTTTCATGTAGATTTTTTATATTTTGTGTAATATTTCCCCTTTTTTTGTATGTTTCCCTAATCTAATGGCTTTACCCAATTTTGAAATGTTTGGTTGCACAGGAAATGTTTCGTTGTAAAGAAGTTACAGTTACAGTTACTGTAACTGTGACTGTAACTTCTAAACATCCTGTTTCTCAACTTTATTAAACTGAATTTTTGAGGAAGGAAGAGATCAAAATCAAAGGGTAAAACTTTGTGATGAGTCATTTTTTTTTTTTGCTATGCTGGCTTGAAATGATTTGCAAATTGATTTGAAATTTGTTAATTAATGAAATTGAAATTTGAACAGAAATATTTTCGTTTCCCAAAAAAATGATAAATGGTTGTTATTTTTACATCACCGTATTGTGCGAAACCCAATTGCTATCTGTTTATCATGATTTGTGAACTGAAAAACTTATCTGTTTTGGTTCAAAAACATCAGGGTTGAGCAAAACAGATACTTGACTGAAAAGGAAATTGTGTTTCGCTTTAGATGTTTTTGGGTGATGTTGACCACTGTCCATCGTTAGGTCTTCATCTTTCTCAGATGTTTGGACTGTTCAAAATGACCAAAAACTGATGGCCTTTGTCTTGGAACCTTTACCTCAGATCGTCAAAGGCTCATCACACAACATGTTTGTGATATTTTCTGGTCACGAGACCAAGGTTCAAAAATGTTTTATTTCATTTTGTCAATTTAAAAAAAAATGATTGATAAACAAAACAATATGTGCAAAATTTTTTTGATTGTTTGTGTTGAATTAAAATTTTTTTTGGATTTTGACCATTTGAGAGAGATAGTGTGTGATCTGGATAAGAAAAAACTTTGATTTTGAAAAAATTTCCTTTTGGGAAAAACAAATAAAATACATCAATTGGTTAAGAAAATAAAAAGCTTGGTTGATTTTTTTTAAAACAATCGAAATTTGTAAATGACTTTTGATGTTTGCATGAAGCTTATTCTTCTATAGCAATAGACAAAAAAACCACGAGGAAAAGATCAGGATAAAAGATTTTAATAATCAAAATTCGCAAATGGCTTTTGATTCACACAAGGGTTCTTCTTTGCGAATGATCTTTTTTTCTTTTAATTAAGAAAAAAAAAAGCATGGTTGATTTTTTTAACAATTGAAATTTATTCTTTTATGGGATAACAACCATTTCATTGGATTAAATTTATTCCATGATTTTTATTTGTGTAATCTAAAAAAAATAAAATTAAACAGAAAAAGTAAACTGTTAAATACAAGACGTATGACGACATACAAAACTTCCAAAGCAAGTTTGTAAAATATATTGATGAACGTTTATCAATTATTGAATAGCTTGTATCAAAATAATTGTTAAAAGTCAAGATCTATGAATGAATCTGTTTGTAAAATGTATTTAATGAGTGCTTTATCAATTATTCAAATGATTATATAGGTGGGATTGGTAGAAGTAAGTGTTAAAGTCAAGATATATTTGCAAATCAAGTTTCCAAAATGAACGTTTGTTATTATCAGTCAGTGTGCAAATCCTAAAAATTAAGGGGCAGGTCATTTTGCCAGAAATTTTGGCTGATCAACATTGAAATTTTACTAATAAAAACTTGAATTGAATGTCTTCAGTCCCTTATTTTATACCCTTGTTTTGTATCAATTGTCACCAAAATTTCCACCTTGTTTATTTTTCATGTTCTTTATTTTGTAAAAAATTTTCAAGTAAGGTTAATAAAAGAGCAGAAAAGAGTCAAGGTCTCAAAGTTTTTTTTGTCTGTGTGTGACAATAGAAGTGCGAATGGGGATTCATGTCTTGCAAGTAAACTTGTAAAACTAGTGAAGTATTTAAATATTTAAACATTACAATTATATTTAAAGAAATTTTAAATAATGAATAGTTTGACAAATAAATTATTTTTATTTTTATTACATTTTTATTAGATTTCTTTGTTATATTAATTACACAGGAAGGATGTTCATTAATAGATACTTGACATGTATTTATAATTAATTATTATACTCATTATTTGTGTTAATTATATATTATATTATTAATTTGATTCTATAGATATAAAGAATAATTAAATAGAATCGGGATAGAGATACTTGTAATTTATAATCAATTAATATTCATATTAAAACTTTTGACTTTCATTATTCTTAAATCTTTTGAAATTTCAGAATTAACTTTTTTTATTATGATAATATATTGAAGATAGAATTGACAAGATATGGCGATGACATAAAATTATGATGATGCTTACCAACCAACCTTTAGACACACCATCCAAATAATACCGATCAAGAATATAGATGTTAGTCATAACCTTTGTGATTGTGATAACTTTTGTGATTGTGATAACTTTTGTGAATGTGATAACCTTTGTGATTGTAATAACCTTTGTGATCGTTTTGCTTTCTTCTTTGAATTGTAATACAGACATATTTGTCATAAAAAAGATCAAGATGTGTAACTACATTAGAAGCTAAAACTACATTACATCTGTTATCCAAGAGTAAATAAACATTAATTCGCAATTCGTGATAAACGGAAAGGATCGACATACATTTTAATAGTAAAATGCGGGGTTAATAACTTAATAAAATTTATTAATAACAATAATTTTTGGCCGGTTTTCCCATTTAATAATTTTTCGTGACAAAAAAATAATTATTTTCTCATTATTTTCATTCAAATGTCAAAACGACCAAACTTGATTGTGAATCTTGTTTCTATAGGTCATATTGCATCTCATTTGCATTATGGAATAAATTCAAAAGAATGGTGGAATGTAAAAAATGACAGTGACCCAAAAATTGGTGCTTTACTTTATCCAAAACGTGTAGGCTGGGAGACATATATAGAACAAAATAACAGAAAATTTTATCTACAAATAACTGAAAGAGATGAAAATGGTGAAATATTACCAGGTTATAGATGTCGATCTGAGAATGAAATTAGCAATATTGAAACATCACCAACTAAAGCAATAACAAGTTTGTATAGAAAAATTTTTCCTAATTCAAGCACAAACTTTTCTGGACCCTTAGTAATAGGTTGGGAAAATGATGAATTTCTAAAGAATTCATTGAATGATATAGATTTTAGGCCATTTGCTATAAAGGTTGATAAGTTGTTAGTTTATGTTACTAACATAGGCATTGGAGAAGAAGTACATGATATAGGAGCCAGAGTTGGTTATACAGCCTCCATTACAGGTGAGGTTAAAAAAAAACGTGCAATATTCATTCAAACAGTTGAATCTCAACAGTGTAAGATTGTAATATATCAAAAGGATATTGAACCAAAAGTCTTCCTTGGTTCTACTCCATTGGAGGTTTGGAAAAAAACAAATCTTTTCAAAAAATTCAATGGTTTTCAATTATTTGGATTAGAACATCCAATGACACAAAAGATTTTGTTAGAAACTAAAGTTCCCAAATGTACACCTGTATCATGGAATAATGAAAAAATAATGAATGAGATTTTTAATTATCATTTGAAAAAAAGAACAATTAGTGATATTGATTGGGAACATTTTTTTCAATCTTGGCAACAACAAAAAAGCCCAATTATTGAATTGCATGGAAAATTAAAAAAGTTATATCCAATTAACTATTTGTTTGATGTTCGTGAGCTTAGAGCATGGCGTGCAATGTTGAGGGCCACAGGTTGTTCAGAAATCACTCCATTTTCAATAGACAAATCAGAGGTAAAAGTGTTTTGTTGTTAATTAATCAAATTATAACCAAACTAATTCAAAATTTTGCTGTATTTAGTGTGAATTTTGGTCTTGTAACTCTGACCCATTAGTAGATCAAAATACTTTAGAAATCTTGTATCATGATGGATTATTGAATTCAAAGCCAAAAAAAATCATTGATGCTAGTGATCGATTCTGGGAATGCTTTCAAAAAACACTAAAAGAAAACCAAACAGGTTATGATGGAAAGATAAGAATGTTGTCCATAATTGCAAGTGATTTTGAATATGAAGAGCTTGAACAAAAACTCAAGGTAAGCATAATATTATTATCTACAAAACACATTTATATTTTTGATAATTCTGCTGTATTGAGAAAATCATTGGTGGGTGACATTGATCAATGTTTAATGAACCAATGGTGATGTTTCTAAAAATGTTTCAACAAGACATTTACCTGGTCAAAATTCTAGATTTTCACATTTAAAATAACCTGTATTTTCTGAAAGTTTGGAGTGTTATAGGTTATTTTAGGATATTATTGGTAAAATTATTCATGTGTAATTTTGTCCTTATGGTATAGATTAATTTCAATCAACCATTTAAACCCAAAAATTGCCTGAAAATTAGAAATCAATAAAGACTTTGTATTTTTATGATTAATAAATTTCAAAAAGATTTTGGAATACATCACTAGGATTGATATTGTTCAATGTTGCATACTGCTTATGATATTTATTGAAAATAAATCTTGTCAAATAATATTTATTATTTTTCCATTGAAATTTATTTGCAATTATTATTGTCTTTTAAGCTCTGTAATAATTTCATTAAATGAAATAAAATCCTTCTTTTATTACATCAACATTATCATTAATGTTATTGTCAATATTATCATCAATGTTATCATTAACTAAATCATGCACTTATATAATATTTTTGATGATAACAGGTCTCTTCCAAAACAATAGCAAAAGCAAGAGTTCACTCTAAGGTTAATGGACCAGGGTGTGCAGTAATTGAAAAGCCAAAAATTACAAGGTTGAGAATATCAGAAGAGTCTAAAAACAATTTCCTAAATTTTTTTGCTGACAAAAATATCGTAAATTTAAGTTCCTATAAAGTGAATGAAAAAACTGGTGAACCTATTAAGTATTTGAAAGATAATAAAGAAACATTATGGAGAAAATATTTTGAATTATATCCTAATGGAATGAAAAGAACTACTTTTTTAGCTAATTTGAATGATGGTTCTTATATATATAAAGAAGATCTAGGAGGTTTGTGTGGTACATGTTTTGAGTATGGATATGGTGTATTTGATGATTTGAAAATCTTAATATTAGATAGAATAAATGAAAAAGAACATCAGGTGAGTAAATATTTCTGAGGATATAACTAAAAATGAAATACTAAAAAATTTCAATATATTATTAGCATCAAATAATTGCAGAGCTTGAATCTATTCAACGTCATTTAAAACGTGAATATGAGAAAGAACTTGATGTGGATTGTTTGGGACACACTTACCATGTTGAATGTCTTGAGCATTGCCTTCCATATGCTTTTGGAGAATGTACTGAGCCTCACCTCTCAAAATGTAACCAATGTAATAAAATATCAGAAATGTTTTACCAACTAAAAGAGCTTATGCCAAATGACATAGAACGAATCGATAAAAATAGAAATAAACTTCAACACTATTGGTCACACCAAGCAAGAAAGTTATACCTCAATGCCCAATTTAATGCCAACCTGCTTGATCTTGATGAGGAAGGTGCTATTATTGTAGTTGATTATAAAATGAAAATTTTACCAAAATCAGCAAGAGAGTTAAAATCTGATTTTTATGGAAAGTCTGGATGGACTCTGCACTCAATGCTAGTTTACACCAAACTTGACAATGACTTAGAAATTCATGCCTTTGACCACTGGTCCTCAGATGCAGCTCAAGATGCATGGTTTACTGCTTCATGTTTTGAAGTTGTATTCAACACCCTTGAAAAAAAACCAAAGTGGGTAAGAATTCTATCTGATAATGGTGCACATTATCATTGTTCCGAATTGATGGCAATAATTGCAAAATGGAATATGTGGTATGATGTGGAGGTTCGGAGCTGGACCTTTTTAGAAGCAGGAGAGGCTAAAACAACAATAGATTCACATCATGCTCAGGTTAATAATGTTAATGATAAATGCTGATGATAAATGATAACAAAAATGCTCACATTTTTTTTCTATCTTCCATAGATTTCCCAAGCAATTAAACGATATGTTAGGCTTGGAAACAATGTATCTGAGGGTGAAAATATAGTAGAAGCTATTAAAGTTATTAAAGGAACATCAGTGGCAAATATTAATCCTGATAGAAGTTATAAAGAAAGAAAAAAACCTACAATTTCTGGAATCTCAAGCTGGTTTGAATTTCAATGGCCTGTTGAAGGAGAATTGGCTGGTTTTGTATGTGCTAGATCTCTTCCAAATTTTGGAGAATGGAATAATTTCTCTCCTGATATTATTCGTAAATCAATGAAGGGTGGTGAACAACATAGGCCAAATCCCTTAATTTCTACACACACCAAACCTGAATGTCAATGGATAACTCCTATACCATCGACAGGTAATATTATCAATGAATTCTATAAATATTTCAGAATAGTTTTGATATCTTTTGGAATTAAAATTAAGAATAGCATTATTAACTAATGCAATTTCTTATCTTTTAGTTTCTGGTATAGGATTAAATAGATTAAAAAAAGTTGATATCAAAGAGAAATTGAAACAAAGAGGTCTAGAATATAATGAAAAAGATGATCGATCAGAATTAACAGAAATTTTGAAGGCTGATATCACAAGTGAAACAAAAAATAAAATAGAAGGTAGTAAAAACATTGAAATAATAAAACTTAGCTTATAAACTTTTTGATTTTTAGAGGCAAGGCTAAAGAAAAAAATAGAAGGGGTGATAGAAATCAGTAACATCACAGAATCTGATAACAAAGAAAGAAGTAAAAAAAGAATAAAATTATCCCTTACACAATCTGATGGCAAAGAGATCAGGTAATTGAAAGCTTGATGATTGTTCACGTCACTGATGATTATGACTTCTTTAATTTGATCAGGAAAGACAATAGCAGCTTTTGCAATAAAAAATTTGTAATGTTGAACTTTCTTCTGCTAAAATTTTCTAGGAATTTCTTCCAACTTGGGTGGGCCCTAAAAGAAAACCAAGAATACGGGAAAAAAGGTGGTGGAAAACATATGTCTGATAAAGTGATAGAATTGTTGAAAACTTTTTTCCATAGTGGTGACATAAATAAAAGTGAACGATATACAGCTAAAGAAATGTTCGAAGAACTCCAAAATAATGTGGAAACAGGTGAGTTGGAAGTAAATGACATTCCAAAGTTGAAAACAATTGAAAATTGGATTAGTAGGTATTCTAGTCAACATAAGAAGGCAATGGCAAAGAGACAACAAAATAATGAATAAAAATCTTTATTTACGTTTTTCCAAGTGAATTTTCTATTTTTTTTTTAGTTGAATGCTTCGAATATTGCAATTTTTTTTACCCATAATCCTGAGCCGGTTTTGAATTCATACTTTATTGGTAAAAAATTAGCACATAGTTTTTTAACAACAAAAATATTAATAGATTATACTAATGTTTTTTATTATGCATGAAGGTAATACTTGATAATAAGGTTTTGTGCCAGCAGGAGATAAAGTTACGTGATAAAATTTATTTTATTATAAAATCGAGAAATTTTGCCCCGATCTGCATTATGTAATTTCTTTCCGTTTCTGGCGAATTGCGAATTAATTGTTTATTAAAAGAAGAAGATAAGGATTTCTTGACTATAAATGACATTGAATTAAATTTTGAATTATTGGAGAAACCACCATTATATAATTACACTAGATTTTGTACTAGACTTGTTTCTTTCAATTATTATATTATTAAATTTGGATGGCTAATAAAAACCATTTATGTACCAAACTGTGTAGAAATTTTACAAAATAGATTAGTAAAATTTATTTTAGATCATTCAGCAGGTATTAGAGAGTTTAGTCCCGGATATATACCTCATAATTTGTTAATTAATCATCATATATTTGATAATATCTTTCAGGATCTTTATGAATTACAATGTGATAATTTTGTTTTCAGTGGTGAGTTGTTTGATGAATTAACAAAGATTTGTAAAAATATTCAATCATTAAAAATATCTTATGGTAATAATAAAAATAAAGATGCTCATAGTTTAGCACAGCTAATTAAGGCACAAAAGCAAATTAAATATTTAGTAATTGAAACATGTAGAATTTTATCAGGTGAAAATATTATACCAGTTAAATTGAAAGAAGCAATATTAACACATTCACAATCAATAACCTTTTATGAATCTACTAGTAAAAGAAAAAACTCAGACAATTCATTAATAACATCATTTAAAAATTTAAAGACTTTATCAAGATTTAGGATTTTTAAATATTTAAAAATATTTCATGTAATTTTTATTTTATTTATTATTATATATATTCATTTAGTTATACAATACAATATATTTATTATTTCATGTTGTATTATGTGCAATGTTATCTGATACTATTATTTGTAGTTGTAAATTAATGGCATGAGGTTGTTTTTCTCAAATTACAGTCTTGATGGTTACTAATCACATATATCAAAAATTAAACAATGATTATGAGCTCTATTGTTAAATGGTGGATGACCTGCAAATATTTCCCATATTAACATCCAACACTATAAATATCAGATTCTTTTGTGTTCTTTTTGCCTCTAAGTAGCTCAGGTGCAATATACAATACAATCCCATAGACTTTATTTGATGATTTTCCATCAACTGGTCCACATAATCCTAAATCTGTATATGACAATTACCTCTATCTATTAATAGATTACCACTATGTAAATCACAATGGATTAAATCTTTTTCATGTATAACAAGTAATGCATTACATAAATAATAAAAGATTGTAATTCTGTCTTTTAATGTTAAATTTAAATGGTTTTTTTTGTAAATAATCCCTTAAATTTCCCTCTGATAAATAATTTAAAACAATTGCATGGTTTCCATTATTTGGGAATTTAGTTATACTATAGTAAGAAACAATCATCCCTGATTTAATTTTAAAATAATTAATTGCCTGAAAATAAATAAAATAAATTAGTATTGTATAATGCAGTATTGTTTTAAATGACAACTACCAATCTCATCAAAAAAGCCTTTTTTTAAATTACTTGAATCATTTAAACTTTTCAATGCTACTTCTTGCTCTCCAAAATAACTAAATTCCTTTTTATTTTCATCATAATCAATTATTCTTCCTCTTATCCATATAGCAGTATAAATTGAACTGAATCCACCTTCAGTTAACTTTGCTATATGATAAAGTTGCTCATAAGGTACCCATCCTAAAATATGTTCTGACAAAAATGATTTCATTTGACATTGTTGAATAAAATCATCAACTATGTTATTTCCAAATGCCCAAATGGTAAAAGGATTCTGTAGTTGTAAGCTTATGCAACCTTCACAGAATCTATCAGAGTATCTTATTGATTTACGATTGTTATATTCTTTTGGTTTTATCCTTTTATCTTTTGCATTTCTTAATTCAAACTTATAAATAAACCTTTACTAAATTCATTTTCATTTTCAGAAAGCTCCTTGTTTTTTTTGACTAATAAGAAAAAAATAATCTTTCTTTTTTTTATGATGAAAGAATTAACCATTGCATCATTACACATTTCATTATAAATTCTAGATACAAATTCCTCTCTTTCTGGTGTTAAGAAGTTGGTACGTGACATTATAAATGTTTTATAAGATTTAAAATTTGACTTGGAGTAGAGAAAACGGGGGGGTTTTTTTTTTGAGTACAACACTAATTTGTTTATTTATTATTTATTTTATTTTATTTTTTATTTTTGATTTAGCGTATTGGTATATTTGAAAACACCTCTTTTGGTGTCCATGACAATATTAATAGCATGTAACAAATAATTCCCTCGTAATATTAGACGTACTCTTTTTAAGCAGTTAAATAATTTATTTGATACCCTTTAAATTTTTCTCTATCAGGTAAATAAATCCTGTAATTTAATATAAATCTTGAAAATAGAAAAATAAGAATTGCACTATTTAAAGAATTGTTCCAACATTAAAAAAAAAAAAATTCTTATCATCACCAAACTCTAGTGATTTACTGTGATGCTATTAATTCAACAAGAGTATATGATATAACACTTGCAGAACGTATGGTATGGTATACAACCATTTTATTGCGCTTATACAATACCAAATCTAACATGCTTCCTTCACACCCCAAAAAGGATTTAGAATACGTTTTGCAAAAGCTATATCATACTGAATCTCTCCCAACCGATTTAACAATAAAAGGATTTTTATCATTATTAAAACCTGTACCTACAGTAGTGTTGGTCGCCAAAACTATTTTGAAGAGGTGAAAGTCAAAACTAAAATTAAAAGTTATATGTCAAAACTAAATCAAAAGTCAATAGTCAAAAATCAAAACTAGTTTCGACTTATGGCGAAACCTTTTGACTTTCGCACGATTGCGAAACTCTCGAGTTTTGGAAACCAACACTAACCTACAGTCAACTCTCCATAAGTGCATGCTATGTCTCATTCCCAACCTTGGGACTTAAGAGATAAATGCATCCCTCCGTAAATGCACTGCACGATCTTTTACCAATCCCATTTATATAAAACCACCCTCTCTAAATGCACGTCCGTGACTTTCATGTGATCAATGTGTAACAAGAAACAAAATTTATCGTGTTACATTAATTAATTTTTCATCTATATGCGTAATTTACTAATTCTTTTCTTTTTAATCAACAAAGAGTTATTATGCAGATAATAAAACTTATAGGCAGAATCGTTAAGAATCACACAGAGAATAAAGAGTTATATGCTTTTTTTTAATAAAGAGTCAATTAAATTATAGAGAATTAAATGAATGTATACTAATTCTTTCTTTTTTAATTGACAAAGGGTTACCAGATAGTGAAACTTATAGGCAAAATTGTTAAGAATTAAACAGAGGATAAAGATTTTTTTTTAAATAAAGAATTAAATGAATGTTTACTAATTCTTTCTTTTTTAATTGACAGAATAAGAATCCAGATGGTGAAAATTTTATAGGCGAAATTATTATACATAAGAAAGCAAGACAAGAATGAAGAATTTTAAAAACAAATCCATTTACACAAGTTTTAATAAATAAAAAATCTTCTAACATTATTATTACAATAATGAAGGTGATGATAGCATTGAACTGGTAATAATGAGTGCTGATGAAGCTTCCAAAAGTTTGGAAATTGTCTATGCCTTTTTACTATAACAAGGAAATACTAAAGAACAATTAAAACAAGTTAATTCTCTTGATTGATATATTAATTTAAAAAAATAAATTCAATGAAACAAACTACAATGGATCAATTTTTATAATATAATAATAATAATAATAATAAATAAATAATTTTTTTAACACAATATCCCGAATGTCACGTGTAGCCATAATATTCTTACCCTCCCTAAATGCATCCCTCCATAAATGCACGCTCTTGACCATTCCCAAGGGGGGTGTATTTATGGTGGGTTGACTGTATGTACTATGTAAAGGTTGTTCTATGTATTTACCAATATTAACTAGTCCATGTGTCATGTAGTTAACTTCAAAATCAAAAATCGAAAAGAATATCAAGTTAACACAACTCCACATACCAATATTGACTGTCTATGTGTGTTTCAGATTCAGGCACTAGACAATTCGAACGCCATAAATTCTAGATGTTTATTATTGCAAAATTTAAAAAACCAAAAAACCCATAAAAATAGCGTTGTTACATTGTAGATAAGGTTCTTAAAGATTAAAACCACTTTCAATTTTTTTTTGTAGCTATGTTACTTCCAAAGTTATAATAAACATTTTAAGTTTCCGATTGTTAAAATCAATTTATAATTAAATTATTAAATTAAAGAAAATCGCTTTCTATGAAACTGTTATAACTCATCATACAGGTGAGAATTTTTAATTCTGAAAAATGTTTTGAGCTTGCAGAATATGTCTCTACATGTAACAGAGCCATATTTTAAAAATATTTATTAACATTGATGTATCTTCATGTTGTTTTGTCATAAATTCTAAATAACTGTTAATACATATAAATTTGAAAAAAATCATATTAAGCAAAAAAAAAATAGCATTTTTTTACGTTATATTCAAGGTTCTTATTAATCAAAATCATTTTCAATTTTCTTTGTAGCTATTTTGTTTCCAAAGTTATAAACGTTTTTAAGTTTCCCGATTGATTGTTAAAAACAAAAAAATATTTTTAAATAAAAATTTGATCAACATATTTATGCGATACTATATAATTGATTTTATTATTTGATTTCCCCAACGATACGTGTAAGAGTACGAGTTCCCAACCCTGATCTAGGATTATCCAATCTAATCCAAAGTTAAACTTGTGAATATAGCCAATGTAGTGTAAGCAAGATTCAAAATAAAAAATTTTAATGTTGGGTAAAATCATTATAGAAGATCAAAATGCTGAGTAAATTCATTATTAAAACCTTTGAGTAGACTCATGAAAATTTTCGGGTAACCTATCTATGTGATTTCCGGGGTATTTTTCATCTCCAACTGTAGCAAAAATTCCAAGAATTTATTTATCACATCTCCCAGGAGAAACTATGAAAAAATACATTTCAAATAAATAAAGCTTCATCTAAACTTCATAAACAATGCTTATCGCTACCTCAGGGATTCAGAGCATATGAATATTTATGAGGAAACTTCCCTGAGTTATTTAGCAAAAGTTAAAGAGATTTTAGCACCAAAAGGATCTGGTGGAAAAGTGACAGATTCCGCACGCGCCAACGTTGCATACCTTTCTTCAGATTTAATACACTTCATTACGCAGCTTCACGTGGTCATTTGGATATTGTTGGGTAGTTTGTAGAAAGCGCAAGTGCAATTGTTGATTTAGAAGATCAAATTGGTGAGGTAAGATAAAATATAAAGATAAATATATAATAAATAAATCTATCTATTCATTTTATTTCATTTATTTTATTATTTTATTCATTTATTTTATTATTTTATTCATTTATATGTGTATGCTTACATGTACATGTTATATATAATTTTATAGACTGAATTATTAAAAGCATCATATAAATGGACATATATAAGTTGTCAATTATCTCTTACAAAGAAATGTATCTTTTATCACAAAAAAGATAATGATGGATGGACATCATTACATAATGCATCTGCACAAGGACATTTGTGTATAGTTAAGTATTTGGTGGAATCTGCCAGTAGCGTAGATGTAGATGTTGGAAATACATAATATGAATATTGTGAATGTTTTTTTTTAAACAAATATGAATATGAATCAATTTTTGTTGCCATATATATAATTGTGATTAAAATATTTTTATTCGCAGGTTTGTATTAAAAAAAATTACTAATGAATGCTGCATCAAAAAAACATCTTGATATCTTTTAAATCATGCTAAATCCAATCCTCTTATTAAAAATAAATTTGGCGAGACTGCTTATGATGCAGCAGTAACAAGTAATGAGACTTATATTTGTGAAGAGCTGAGGATAAATGCTTGGACTAATTTTCAATTAACTATTTGATTTCTTGTTTTTTTCTATTGAAAATAATACATTTACAATAGAAACATCATTCGGTCATCTTTACTACCGATCAATCAATCAACCATATGATGTTTTTACTTTTCACATATCAATACCAATTATTCTTCCCGAAAATCAAAGAGCTTCAAAATGGCGTCGGCGCTTCGTAGTTCACCAAAATACTCAGCAGCAAGTCTTTTGAAGACAGATTTGCGTGAACCCTGTCTGATTGCTCCATCCTAGTGGAGAAACTTCATATAAAGAAGATATAAAATTACCAGTTGGGCCAAATTCTTCATCAATAACAATTACTTATACAAAATTACAGAATAAACAATGGTTTTGGGTGAATGAATGGCAAATAGATATGTCACGTTTTTACATGGATTCAGAAGGATGGCAATATGCTAGGAATTTTACCAAACTAGATGTAAATTGGAGCGCACATCCATCTCAAAATGCCAATAGCTCTGTAAGAAGAAGAAGACGGGTTCATGTGATGAAACATTGTTTCACTTTTACCAATTGGTATTATCACCTTACGTTTACACTTAAACAATTAATCCCGTTTACAAAAAGTTAAACAAAATATTTATGCGAAACGAAAATTTATACCAAAGCAAATACTCAAAACCACCGAGTCCTATATCACTCTGATAACCAAACGGACAATTAAACCCTACTACTACTGTTTAATTCCCGACCACAAAATGGTTTATTAAACAAACAAAAAGAATTAATTATATATATATATTGTGTGTATAAATATCTCTTCTACGTTTATTTATTTATGATTTATTATTATGAATAAATTGGTAAATTATGAATGAAGAATTTTAATAAAAAAACATATATTATTGTCCGTTACACGAGGACCTCTATTACTATTGCTATATTTGCGAACTAGTGTAACAGATGACTTTTTTTTATAAGGACCGGGAAAACTCTATTGAATGTGACCGTCAACACTATGATTCGAAAGTACTTTTAAAAAAAATTCGTGGCCGCCTCATCATAGATTTGTATTGATAGAAAATGGAAAATGTTACTGCTTTTATATTATTCGAAGATAAAAATGTTATCGGTTACACTATAATAATAAATAATAATACTGATAAAAAATTTAAAATGAAAAGTCATAATAAAAATAATAAAAAAATTCCTTGTGATTCACGCCAAAAACATTTTACTACATACCCTAACATTCAAGAATTTGTCAATGCTAAAAAGTTAATTGTAAATGTGGTCAAATTATTTCACTTGGAGTCAATTATCAAGTGTTTGGGCAAAGTTATTACGTATTATGAAAAATGTGGCAAGGACATTCATGGGTAGAAAAGCCGGGAAAACTCTATTTGTATGTGACCGCCAAATTAAATGACAAATCATATTGATGCGATTCTTAGTTTTTTATAATTATGCGAATCGATTTTCCGAACAATTTTTAAAATTATTAATAATGCGAATCAAAATAGCCGAGAACATATGAAATTATCTATCGATTAAAAATATTTAAAAGATAGTTTTGTGTACTTGATTGAAATGATTATAAATTAAAATGTTTCATCATCTACTGCAATCAAACAAGGATTAATATTAGAATAAGAACGTATTCCCCAAAAAAATAAACTACTTCTCGTGGTGTAATATGAATTATAATGTCTCCTCCTGCCAAATTTTCACATTAAAAATACCGTTGTGATACAGAAAGATAGGCCTTAATAGAAATATATGATAAATGATCTAAAAATTCTGCCGGTCCTTTTTTATATATTAATATAGTAAAAGGCGGCGATATTTTTCATTTTCTATCAATACGAATTTATTATTATGGTGAAGTAATCTCATTTTGTTTTTTATAAAGCATTTTCTAATCATAGAGTTTTTCCGAGATCTAACCTCGATAATTAAAATACGGCACTACCCTTAATCGAATTCTTTATAAGAAAAATTTGAACGTCCATCTGATAATTTAGATTGTATTAGTATTAATACTAAAAGATAACAATATTATAAAAATGTACGTTGAATTTTTGGATCCATTATCTTAATCGATTGGATTCATATATATATCATTTAATGAATATTTGGATTAAAATTTTTAAACGGATGGGATGTTCTAATAAGATTTTTGAAAATGATAGTAATCGTAATAAGGGTACCCGGATTGCAATAATTAAAAAGACAGGGATCCGGATGCAAAGTTCTGAATAACTAATTCAAAAAAATATTTTGAACATGTGAACTTTGGTTCATATCTTTTTATGATTTCCCATTGGCTCTTATACTGTTCTTCTGTGCGGAATTGATAAATTTAAACCAAAGTTATTAATAAAATAATTGTTTGATCAGCATTCACAAATCTATTTTTAGTAACAATTTTAAAGTTGGGTTATACGAAACCCTATATTACCAATGCACAAAATTTTCTTGTAAAAATTTCGGAAATTTTTCTGAAATAGAAATGTATAAAAAATCCGGCAAATTAGAGTACCTGTCCTCTACTATGCAAACAAGACTCCAATCGTAATCCTTGCATAATAGATTAATTAATATTAAGTAAAAAAAAATCAGATTGATTTTCCTAGTCCAAATTTCAATTAATATATTAACCAGCTACAGAAATAACCCATCTAATTTGACTATACAATTGTGGACAACAATGAGCAAGTACAACTTTTTTATATTATTATAGTCTTTTCCTAACTTGGCAAAATTTCATAGATACAAACAAACATTATACCTTTAGGCAGCTGTGGATTCTGCTTCATATATTATTATTAATTTTTTGCAAATGTCTTGCTAGAACGTGCCAATTTGCGACAAATATTTCTTACATATAACTACTATTCATTTAGGATATATTAATATGACTAAAATCAAAATAAGAGAATTTAGGCACCCATAATTTTGTTATATTCAACTTTTTTATAACCGAAATTGGTTTATAAGCAAAATGTATGGTATATTAATATTTAATAAAAAAAACTACTACGTAATTTGGCATGTTTCCCGACTGTAAAACAAATTTTGTCGTACACGCGGTCACAAAATATATTCCGCAATCAGAACCTTCCTTCCCTCCATATAGTACAGATATTGGTATGCAGAATAATCAATTGGTAACTAATTATAATTTTATTTTACTTTTCTTAACTCATTTCTTAGAATACCATTTGCAAAAAAAAATTATTGGTGTGCTAAAATAAAGTATTAGTATGTTAATAAAGTCATAAAATAATAATAAGATATATGACACTACATTCAGGGTTTTTAGAATAGTTTTATGTAATAAGTAAAAAATAAATGTTACACTGTTATAGAAACTAATGGTTCTTGTTTATTTTTTATTAATTTTGTTGCAGATTTTATTTTTATTTGTAGTATAAATTAAATTAATAAAATTAATAATGCTGCTGTTGTAAATGTTGTAAATACATAAAGTTAACACCTTTAAATTTAATTTTTTTCTTACTTTTTTTCATATTTTCCTCTTTTCACTCACTTTCCTCCTCTTCCCTTAATACGCGTCATCGGGTTGGTAAATGTTTTTTTATGCTACGTTAATCATTTATAATTTTCTTTTATAATAAAATATCATTCTTTTTACTTTCCCCTCCCCCCACCTTTCACATTTCCCTTAATTTTTTTCCACATAAATTTCGTGAGTAAAGGCAATATTTTGTTTTTATTTTATGAAATTTTTTTCTTCCCTTATTTTTTATCAACCATTCATTATTACCTATTTATTTTCTGGCGTCTTGTTTTTTCAGATAGCTTTTATGAATTTCTGATTAAAAATAGATAAATATTTTATTGTCTAACTTTAAAAATTTTACTTGAATAATTAATTCGGTAAAATTTTAACGCTGCAATTATAATACATATAATAATAATAACACGCCAAAACAGCACCAACTGCTGTAAAAAATATATATCGCAAGGTATATTTATACTTTCTTTTTAAAATTATAAATTAATAATAATACATACACATACATATATATAAAATAATCATTGACAATGAATGAATTATCAGTAAATACCAAACAAAATTCTTTGGGTATGGACAGTATTGTTATTAATCGTAATGATATCAATAATAATAATAATAATAATAATAATAATAATAATAATAATAATAATATCAATACGATATCTTCAAGCGAACAACAACAACAACACAATATTAATGAAACGAGTGTCGATAATGAATTGTATTGGGGAAATGATGGTGATGACGATGACGATGATGGCAATAACACAAATAGAGATTATAAAAGAAAAACAATTAGAAATTCTGCACAGGATGCAAAATTTTATACACCTCCTGATTCACCAACTCAAGAATATGATGATGATAAATATGATAAATATTCTTCTTTTTCCGATAAATCATCATCGATATCGCAAAATTCTAACAATAACTCAAAGGATAGTCTAAATTCAAAGGAAGGAAATAACGGTACTACAGCGTTTGGAGGCATTTTAGTTACAACCATACAAGTTGTAGAAGTTTCGAAAAATCAAAAAAATAATGAGCCTTTACAACAAAATGACAATAATAATGGCAACAATGCTAAAAACATTAAACAACAGCAAGTTACCTTTACAACAAACAACAATAACGACAGCAAAAGTATTATTGTTGACAATACTGATGACACTTCTTTTCATGAACAACAACAGCTGCAGCAGCAGAAACAATTAAATAATATTAAAAAGAGATTATCAATTCAAACTATGAAAGATAGAAGAAAATCAAGAATTTATAATGACATTGTGATCAGCGAGTTAATTCAAGATTTCGATGAAGCACAAAAAAAATATTCTGAAATAAAAGTTGTTCGTACACAATCAAATAAACGTACCAGACAAACAAAACGGACAAACAATGTTGTTTATCGAAAAGTTACCAAATCAAGACCAAGATTGCCATTGGTTAAAGCCCCAACTTCAAATCCTCCTCACTCAAACGACCCTACCGATATGGATGAAGACTTACCACCTATAAAATATCAATCCTATCCTTGGGTACCAGAAATCAACATCCCTCCAAAACTCATTCATGCAAGCCTTGTTCCATTGTCTATTCATAAAGAACGTCTATCTATTGTTCAACAAGATGAAAACAACGTTAGCAACAACAATAATAACGATAATGATAAAGAGAATGAACAAATCACAACAACAAAAGTTGGATCAACTCGTCCACTTGTTACCAGAATCGCTAAATTGAAAATATTAAACCGTAATTCATCTAAACGATTATCAAGGGCCAACTCTAAACGCAAACAAAAACGCGTATCTGCTATAATACCACGTCAACAACGTGCTTCACAAATATTCAGACAGAATGTATTGGAGCAAAGTGTGTTTTTATCATTTAATGGTAATGTTACAACTGGTAATCCACAATTTTATCCAAGTAAAAATCTTAATAACACCAATGATAACGATAATGATAATATTAATATTAGTCATGATAAAAGTAACGCTGTTAATGATAATAGTAGTGGTAAATACAATAAGAGGAAATCATTACGTCGTCAAACAGCAAGGAAAAGTATAATAGGAGAACGAGAATTAAAAAAAGAACGGCGTAGAAAAGAAAAAAAGAAAATAAATAAAACTTTAAGTGATGATGAATCGGGAGAGATTGACGCCTTAAATCCAATCATTATTCAAAAAATTTTGGATAGCGAAGTTTTAGAAAAACGTATTAAAGAAGATCTTCTCATAAAGCAGAAAATGATGTCTCCGAAACCACCACCAAGAAGAGCAACAACCGAATTACATTTATCAACTGAAATAAATCAATCGAGTGACACCACTACCGCCGCTCATACTTTTAAACGTCACAAGACCACGAATTCTCTATTAATTGCTCCCTTGCCTGATAGAAGATCCGTTAAATCCGAATTAAATAACAGATCATTATATAATTCAATAGATTTTCCAACATTTCCAGCACATTTATCAAGACATTCTTATTACACAGAAACCTGATTTAGTGATACCACCTCTCCCATCTCCTTCACCGCAATAGCTACTATAATTATAATCATCATATCAACGATTGTTGCTGTTTTTACCTCATTTGCGTTAAACAGGCTTGATTTCCTGGGCTTGCTGGGAAATATTACTTTTTTTTGCATCTTTTAAATATAAATTTATTTATTTCAGAACTTAATAAAATGTAAATATATTTTTTTAATTATTATTATTATTTTAATTACAATTTAATATCAATTTTTGTTTTTGTTTTCCTTGTAATATTATAAATATAAATATATTATTATTCAATATTTTTACTAATGTTTTTTATAAATTTAATTTCAATTAATCTTATTATTGTTATTCTGTATTAATTTTCTTTTAATGACTGCTGGTTCATTAAATGACACTTTAAAAAAATTAATTTAATCCTTAAAACATTTAAATAAACAGAATCATCTATATTGTTGACGATTATGAATTAGTGAGTTAAGGGTTTTTGTTGTTAATTAATTCTAAAAACATTAAAGATAAATGCCAATAAAATTTATTTGAATGAGTACTACCAGGCCTAAAAATTTTCCTCGCTCAGCTTCAGTTAATTCCGAGATTAGTTTTTTTTAAAATTTCTATATATGATAAAAGCATGAAAATTACTCGATTATTCATACTCATGAGAACCTAAATTATAAGCAATAAGTTTTTAAAAGGTTTACTTTGTAAAATTGAGGATTGCCATTTTTAGTGTTTTCTCAATGCAATGTTAATTAAAAATCTTTAAAATCATACACAAAAATTAAAAACATAAGAATTTACACGTAGGCTGTAAATTATGTGTAATTTTTATTATGTGAAAAAAAAACCTTATCCGGATACTTTCTTCCGGTCACGACATGAATTTTTAAATGTTACATTGATGCAAATAAAAAATAGTAGTTTACATTATACATTATTATATAATTCGATCAAAGCCATCAAACTAAAAAATGCACACCAATAATATTCTCTCCTAACTAATACGTATTTACTATATATGTCTTATTCGACTCCTCGTGCTCAAATTATTATTATTATTATGTAATTGCATCGCATAGGAACATTTCCATTTTCTGTTATATTATTAATTTAATTTTGTGTTGATGGACTTGAAGGCGCAGGATACCTTAATTTTGAAGATAGTGAATTTGGACATCCCAGAGTGGTTAGGTTTCCCTCGCCAAGGAATAATAATTCATATCATTATGCAAGAAGACAATTGATGATAAACATTTAAATATAAAAATTTGAATTAAGCCATGCAAAATTTAAAAGAAAAACCATCATTGGTTAATATATAAATAAGCCAATCGATATACATATATATATATATAATATCCATTACTTGTACATTTTGTCCAATACTCATTTTATTTATCATCATCAAAATTATTACTATTGTTGTCATTGTTATTATTGATATTCTGCTAAAGATATCTTATTGGAAGTATACTTTGATCGGAATTTCGATTTGCCATTCTTAATTAAAGAGACGTAGATCAAAATTATATAATACTAATGCAAGAAAAAATAGAATACTTACTATATGTGGTAATAGAAATCATGAATCAATGAAAGTATTCCTTTGTCTGAAAATGCTCCCTAATTTCACCGATCAACTTAAACCTTACGAATATTTTATAAACCTTGTAGATAATAAAGTAATGCATAAATATTTAATACCTTTGACTGATCTTATGGTAGCTGCCAATGGCCTCAAAGTATTTACAATTATCGTTATATTTTATCTAAGAACTTTTGTTATTTGTAATTTAAATAAATATACATATATTAGAGTTTATAACTTTATTATTTAAAAGAAAAATGACATTTATAAGAATGGGAATATAACTTTTCGTTTTACCAATAAAACAAATAAACACTTGTATAATTTTCTCATTAAAAATCAATCTGTAAATACAAAAATAAAAAAAAATATATTGTAATTGTAATTTTATTAGAATTGATAGATTGTGGTAAGTGACATTTGGGTGAATTGTTGGAAGGATCAATGGAAGTTTATCTGTTTCATCAAATATATAATTTTTTTATTAATCTTTCATTTCTTCCAAAAACCAAAAATGAAATTTTTTTTCCCCCAATTTCACTATGCTTTCTTCTTTCTGTTTTTTAAGAAAGAGCATGGAGGAGAGAGTATATACAAAAAAGCCTTGATCATTATGTTTCATTTAGCAGCTACAATGGAATACATGTTAAAAGCCTCAAGACCTTGGATAGAAAGTGAGACTTTATTTCTTGTAATTTATCTTTGTGGCACACTGTAGCTTGTTGCTTTCTTGATTATTTCATCATCACTAATGTAAATAATAATAACTCAAAGAGTAAATACTAACAGAGTTTGACAATGAAAGTCATTTATTTGTAAAAATAAAATAGTTACTATTATAATTACCAATAATTGTAACTTTATTAGAATTAACAGATCATGGGATTCAAAAACCTACCAGTGTAAATAGCATTTGGGATATATATATATATTATGTTATATTTATTTTATACCTTGTGAGTATAATAGTTGCTGTATTGTTTGATTCTAACCTGTTGAGATTAATGACATCACAACTCCAAATTATAAATGTCATATAATAAAACTCCAATGCTGATTTTTGATGATAATCCTCATATAATTTTAACTTCAAAGAATCATGAAGAACCCCATTTCCTATATAATATTAATATCGATATATTAAAATGAACAATAAATAGACATCCAGGAGTATGCAAATTGTTTTTATGTGATCATAATTTTTGGCCAAAACTAACATTAAGATATTTTTATAATTTGAAAGGGACTTCCTCTACATCGCCACCAGATACATTATTGGCAATATATTTGTTTTGGCAAATATTTTTCTAAATGTTAATTTGTACCTACAATAAAACAAAATGATAATTAAATAAATAAATATTTCAGACTGACTTTTTTTATGCAAAAACTCTTTCATACAATTCCTACAATATAAATTAAAAAGGTTTTAATTTGTCAATTTTTTCTAGAAATATCAGGCTTTGTAAATTGCAATGTTGATTTTTTCATGATCATTGATTTGGTTGTGAATTACTTTGATGTCTTTGTTCAGCTTTATATGATTATCAACAAACTTTTTTCACAATTTACAGTATGACTGTAAAGCAATAAAAGTGCCAACACATATCATTTTCTTTTCAGTAATCATTGAATATACATTCTTACTGAATTATGCAAAAAAATGGTTAATGTGTGATTAATGCATAATTCTGGATACTTTACAGATCATCAATTAAACACCTTGAATTTGCTAGGGTTAAAAGTATAACTTTCAAATGTATAACTTAGAGATTGGCACCATTTAAAAATTCTTTAACCAGTTAACTAACCATTAAAACCTCCAGTTAACCAGTTAAATGAACCATTAAACTGTTAATTTTTTAACTGGTTAACCGGTTACAAACAAAATTACCATTGCCATATTTAGTTAAGGTAAAATAACTATTATAAAATTTTCATAAATTTAATTTTTTATTTACAATAAAAATCATTTCTTTTTAAAAAGGATAATATTATATACAGAAAGATTCTTTTATAAAATATACAGAACTTACATGACAAATAAAAATTAATTCTTAGAGTTGGTAATTCCCTGCCACCCCCAACCAGTGTTGGAAACTGAGTGCAGGGGTTTGTGTTACATATTGAATTTAGCCAATCAACGTTAAAATTTCTACCAGAAGAACAAATTTGATTGGCTAAATTCAATATGTAACACAAAACCCTCGCACTCAATTTCCAACACTGCCCCAACCTCATAGGCAGAAGTTTGTCTGATTGGCTAATTTTGCCGATCAATTTCAATTGAGTTCGCATATTATTTATATAGTTTAAAGTACTTTTTAAGGTTTTTAAGAATACAACATTTCACTAATAAAAAAATAAAAAATCATTGCAAAAGCCTTTAAAATAATACCAACGTTCACTGTGCAAAAGAATCAAAAAAAAATCATACTCCTGACATACTTTACTTAGAAGACAAAAATGCCATTTACTAGTAGTATTACAGGGCCATGTGCGATTACTATATGCAAGA
>CAUDNR010004177.1:40155-52674 GCA_958430865.1 Entrophospora sp. SA101 | reverse complement strand
TGTGAATTATATAATAACATTTTAATTACTTATCATGGTCGGAGTTGTGATAATATTGAGATCATGGAATAACTCTAATTAACGCTATAAAATTTGACACTTCAAAATCATTATTATATTAAAAGAGAAAAAAAATTGTTAGTTATTTTTTATTTCAAATCTCTATGGAGAAAATTATCGGAAATTTTTTAAAGATTCCATTAACACTAAAGAGAATTGATTGTTCAAAAAACAACAATAAAATGAAGGAGAAAAATGGACAATTGTTTAATAATGTGATTACTTGATTTATTTAGTTAACTTGAATATTTAATTTAATCATTTTATTTTAAGTTTCTCAACCAGATTTCTCAAGTTTTCTCTCATTATTTTAGCAGGCAAAACATCATCACGACTGATTTCAAGTAATTTCTCAACATCTAATTTGTCTAATGATGAATAATCCAAGAATCTTTTATAAAGTACATCCATAAAAGATAAAACATATATTCCACATTCTATAATATAATGATAAATAATAGAAGAATATTAGTAATTAGTATTAATAGAAAATGTATTATTTATTTTTATTTACCTGTGCCTAATTATAATGTGATAAGTAATAGATGATTAGTGAGTGTGTGATTATTGAATATGCAATAAAAAATATATTAAAATAATATACCATTCTCTTGTGTCAAAGTTTTCATATATTTGAATTTATAATCTAAATAAAATATTATGAATTAATTGATTGACTGATTGATTAATCATTAATAGTTATTTTTATTCAGTACCTTGAATTTTAATAATTTCTGAAAATTTAAGTGCATTAAATTTAGCAATCTTTTCATTCATATTATGACAACTATCAAAATGAAAAAATGTATTAAGCCCTTTAACATAGATTAATAATGACCAATGAGTTCCACCTCTTGGTTGATTTACATTTAAATTGTTATTTATTATCATAAAAAATATTTCTGATGAAAATACTTGATTTGGGATAACATTTTTAAAATATTTTGTATCTTTAAAATATAATTAATAAATAGGTTGGTTAATAAATATTAATAATAATTTAATTAGAATTAATTAATTAATATCCACAAAATTGTTTCCTAATTTACCAGCAGCATTGGATATAAGGTAAATTAATGCTGGTCTAAGAAAAAATATCTGGAAATCAGAGTTTGCTTTTTGTTTAAAATTATTCTCAATATATCTTAAATAAATAAATAAATATATATATATATATAAAAAGATTTATTAATTATACACACTCCAACAATCAAAAAATTATCAATCACTTACTCTATATAAAAATCAATACATTGATCATTGATCCAGTTATAATCATCAAATAATTTTACATCCTAAAATAACAAGACTATTTGTTTATTTATTTATTTAATAATTGTTATATTCATATGAAAAGTTTGATAATAGATCACCTCTTCATAAAGTATAACATCATAATATGACAAAACTTTTTTTGCCATTTTTTTAAAAAATTTGCCCCAAATTTATAATTTAATCGTGACACAAATTAATTTAGTAAGAAAATCCCCAGTCTATTATTATAAGATGTTGATAATTTACAAATTTAAATTTGTTCTTAAGGATACGGTCTCTCGCGTGATCATTCAAAAATGTCGATCAATTTTGTTTAAATGTACAGTATAACTTTTCTCAAAACGTGTCTACTAATTAATAAATTAAAACCTCATACCCATTCTAGCAATGTTTTCAAGTTGTATTATTATACCAGGTTTATAGTCAAAGTTTCTCATCCCATAGAAAAAATAATTGGGCGCATCTTTTTTTTAAAAAACTTTTAAATATACAGTATTGTCTTTTTAAAGGTGTTTAGACACAATAAACATTTTTTTTAAAGAAATAATGTTTGCTCGAGTAAATTCACTCATAGTAAGATTAATTGTTCACTTAGGGAAAAGCGATAAAAGCTATTTATTAATTATCTATTTGTTTATTTGTTGTTTTTTTAATATTTTTTACTTTCAAATAAACGATAATAACGATAATATCAAATGATCATATACAAAGAAAGGATTTAATAATGACGATGATGATGATAATAATAATAATAATAATGGTCGCGTAACAATTCTTATTCTAATAGTAGTGTATCAATAGTAAGTAATATTAATAGCAGTAATATAAACTAGAATATTAATTATTATATAAATTTAAATATATTCATACTCAATAAAATTCTTTTAAATAATGATTCTAACTATATATTCAAATACCCTTGTCTGTTCATGATAAATCAACTGTTATATCATTTTTCAATAAACTTATCTTTTTTAAATATAATAATAGAATTTATAACACTAAAGCAAATATGATGACAACAAATTATAATTTATTAGATTACAATGCTCTCCATTCTACCCCATATTGTGAATATGGCTTTATTTCACTCACTGAAACAAGATTTACAATTAAAGTGAGCCTTTTGTCATTCTAAATTTCTAAGATTAAAAAACGATTCAAGATTCTGACTATTGACAGTAAAATGCAGAGTTAATAATAAGAAAATCAAATAAAATGTATATCGATCCTTCATAACCTTCCTTGAACTCTTCTTTGTTAACCACATTGGGCTGTATGATATATCATTCAGGCATTTTTTGTGAAAAATTTGATATTTGTTGTTGCACTACCAAATTTATTATTTTTAATAGTTCGTTGTTTTTTACTTCAACCACTTTGGGTTGGGATACGTCTTCCTTAACATTTGAGGTTGAATTAATTGATATTTCCAATCTTTAGAAACAATAGTATTTTAAAAAGAATACTTCAATTCCATCGTTGGTAATTTTATTTATTTTATTTATTGTGATTTTGTTGTTCATTTCTAATAATATTGTCTTCCAATATCTTTTTCAGCTTTTTCTGAACAATTTGGACTTTTTGTTATAAATTTTGTTTAGAACATTCATAAGGTATTTTACATTCGATACAGGTTAGTTATTTTCTTCCAGCTTTTTGAAATTTTGGTCACAGAGCCAATATACAATTGATCGTAATTATTACATTTATCACGAATTGCGAATTAAATAAAGATGCCGTGTTCATAACAGTGTTGGTAATTTATGTGTCAGCCAATTGAAATAAATTCATGATTCAAATTATAAAAATCCTGATAAAGTGCGGATCATCTAAAAAACCTTGTCGTGTAACCGAGGTAGGTGTGGTAAGAGTTTGTCAAATTTGATAATGTAATACGAAAAACACATTTAGTTACAAAATTTGGAATTTTCAAAATGCTGTTTTAGTTTAAGAAAAAACTAACCGATAAGTTTTGAAACTTGAGTCATGAACAATAAAACTTTAAAAAATTTTTGTTTTAGTATTTGAAGTTGACCAATTGTCATTATCTCAAAAAATAACCAACCAGTAAAACCAATATTCCTTTTATTATATATTTTCCTTTAAAAATTAAAATTAAAAAATAATAAAATAAAAACAAAGTGAAACCAATTATATTTTTTAATAAGGGATTTATTTACTTCTTAAATAATATTTTGATAAGTTTGTTGGTTAAATTTGGTTAATAAAGTAGATTGACGGAATTTTAGATCAATTGCATCAATTAAATTAAAATCAGAAGTGTTAATTCCATAAACAAAATTCAAAATAAATTAAAAAAAAACGGCCGACTACTTTTTACATCAAAAATATGTGTGTGTGACGATTTTGTCACATTGTTCTAATTTCACAATGCATCATATTTATTTATATATTTGGGTAATGTTGTTGTATGTGAAATTGAAACTATGTGAAACTATTAAAATTTTGGGTGGGGTGTTTGGATATGAAATTCTGATTGGCTAATTTGAATTTCACGTACGTGAATTGCAAATTCACATAGATTTTATTTTCAGCACAACAGTAACACATAATAATGGAAGTCAGTCAGTATCTCGGCCTTTTTTGTTCAAGAAGGAAATGCTGAACAATTCATCAAATCTGTTTTATTCTTATATATATATATTACAAAAGTATTGGAATATTTAAGCATGAATTAAGAAGTGAAATTTTTTTATTATTTCTTCAATTAAATTTCTTTTTTTTTTTTTTGAAAAAAATTAAAAATTAGAAAAAAAATTTAAACCAAACTGTAATCATTACTATTAATATTATTATTTAATAAATACACATTCATTTACTCTTCCTCTTACCAATCCGAGATTCAATCATCGACTTCTTCAATTTCATCACACCATCATTATACCATGACTCATACAAGTGATTTTTCATACTTATGTAAGTTTAAAATTTTCATTAAATTCGTTTTCAACATGGTCACGACAATTTCAATAATAATAATCAAATTTTAATTTTCTTTTTTTTGAAAATAAAAGCCCGTGCAATGTCCACATCATATACTTCACTTTGGTTTTTACAACACGTTTGGTTTATTGATAGGTTTGCATCATTGCGGTGGAATCGTGTTAAAAGATTCGAATTGGTAATAATGATAATGATAATGATAATAATATGATAAATACCTCGTAGAAATTTTGAATTAATTAAAAAAATTTCGTTTTGTTATATTTTTTTAGAAATCGGTAATAACATTATTGTTGTTGTTAATATGTCCATTGGAAGCAATATATGATATTTCAATAGTAGTTATAAAATATCAAGAAGGATATTTACCGGACCCTTTTAATCCAGGTGAATACAAACCGAAACTTCAACCATATTGGAGCAAAAAAAATCAAGACTTTGTTGTGCCAATAAATTACGTTCTTTGTGCCAATCTCAGTGTCCAAACGTAAATATGCTTTTATATATAATTTTATTATTTAATTGATTGATTGATTGTCTAATTGGCTCAATTGGATTTTTTAGTTGCTTGTTATTTTTATTACAATCATTTTGGAATTATCTCGCAAGTAGTTTGACAAGAACATCATTTATGGGAAGTCTTGGTAAGCAAAAAAAAAAAAAATTGACTTAGAAAATTAAAATTAAAAAACAAATCATTAATTAAATAGCTAATAATTGACTTTTCCCAAATCATTCTAGAATTTAAATTATATATTTTGTTTTCAATATGCAGTGCAATTCTCTTCCCAACATTACAATTTTTTTTCTCGTCAAATCAATTAAATTCCGAGATTGCACCACAATTTGCATATGGTATAATTATGTTGATAATTGCATTGCTAGGGTTTAGATCTGATTATAGATTTAAAAAACTATTAATGCACACAAGACGCCTAAATCCAACAGTTAATGTTCTCAGTAAATTAAATTATTTCAGAGTAAGTATTAATAATTAATTTTAATTTGTTTCCTTTAAGGAAACATTGTCATAATCAATTAATTTATTTATTTATTCATAATAGTATATGAATCAATATTTAACATTGGGATTGCTTTCAGGATCAGCATCACTCACAGTGTTATCAATTGATGGATTGACAACAGCCAAATATTTAAATATCACCAAAATTTATGCAGATTTACTTATGGTTCAATTGAATTTTTCAATTTGGGCTGTATTTGTCTCTTTAATGTTAATATTTTATCCGGCAAAAATTAATGATACTCCATCATCGCCCATTAATAACAACAACAATATGATTAATAGTAATAATAGTAATAATAGTAATGTTCCATCAACACCAAAAATATTATATTCACCTACAGTTAATAGATCAACAACACCATCAATAAGGAATAGTGATTATACAATTAAAATAACAGATAATGAGAATAATAATAAGAATAAAAATTTATTAAATGTTGAAGATTCTTTTGATGATGGAATGAGTGGATCTACTGTAGCTTCTGATAAAAAATCAAATAGACTTAATTTTCTAAAAAAATTTAGATTTTAACTAGATTTTTTTTATTTTTTTTTTGTAACATAGTCATTATTTTATATTAATTTGTAAAAAGGCTTTTCTTATTTAATGTTTCTATAAATTTCTATTTTTTTTTTTATAAAAAATAATAATTTTCAATGCAGTAAAAATACATCATCCCATACATAAATCAATTAACTAACCTCAATTAACCCACCAATCACACATCACATTCCATCAATATATATATACTAAATAATCCAAAATAAAAAAAATTTTCTTTAATAAATATATCTCCAAAAAAATACAATTTTTAAAAAAATCTCACCAGAAATAATTTCCATTTGACAATCTTCCCATATTCTTCCCAGTATTTACCATACTCCCCCCTACAACATGCATCATCTCTCCAAATATGATGAACCAGCAAAATTGTCATGTAGATTATATAAAAATACGGTAATAAATGATTAAATCCACAGGTAAGACACATAGCAAAAGAAATTAATAAATCTCCAACATAATTGAAATGATGTGAAATTCCTGTTTTTTATTGATTTTCCCATAGAGAAAAATTTTGTTAAATGAATCCCTTCTAATTGTCAACATTATTATAATTAATACTTGCCCCAGTATCCACTAACAAGTAAAAGACTTGAATGGATTTTTCCATCACTTGTTAAATATTGTGTTTTGATAACTTTGGCTGGTTTTCCCCAAACCTTACAATTACCATTGGTTTTTCTTATAATATCTTTTTGATGATTGACTGCTCTAAAAATATAATATCCTGCCAATCCAATTGATAGAATAACAAAGAAATTCACCCAAGGCAAATCTACTGGATTTCTAACTAAATAATGTGATTGTATTGTATACTATCCAGATATAAAATTTATATAGGCATGTGTATGAAATAATAGAATCATTATAATTAAATACAAGATTAAAAGCCTTACCATCCATGGAAGCTATACAGTATCACCCCATGATAAATAAAATCCAAAATGATCATGTGCAATATTTAATATTTATATATATGCACACATATTATGTTTATATTTATATATATATATATATATATATATATATATTGATTATATGCATGTAACAGAATATTTACCAAATGTTCTAAGATACCAATATTCATTATAAAAGAAATCCAAAACATAAACCAAGTGCAAAAAATTCAATAAAATCATTGAATTAGTTACATACCCTAAATATATGCACATGCAAAATATGGGTATGTATAGTAATTAATATGATCAAATCCATCATCCCAAAAAATTAATATAATACCAATTTTGTTATATTGAGCGGCAGGAAATGAGAGATTTATTAGGGTCCAAGAAATTATTCCAGGCCTTCCATTATGAAACAGTTTGAAATCCCAATATTTTCCAAATCTTAGATTCATCTCAATACCCATCAATAGATCATAGATAAAACTGCCAGAAAATTTACGATCTTCTGGATGTGATATGCTTTGATGTAAGCAAAGAATGTAAGGAAAAACCCATAGATATTTGCTGCTACAAACAATTCTCCCCATTTATCATGGATAATTGATGCCTCCCATAATTCAAAATAAAATGCTCCAAAAATAAAGATCAAATGTGTTATAACCCATGCCAAAAGCCCATTCACCTATATTTAATTATATTTGTGTTTATGAATAATATAAAAATTATTATAGTCATCATAATAAAATTACTTTATATGGTAGAATATGTCCTGCTGGTGTTTGTTGTCCATAACCAATTTTGACCGGTAAAAATGCATAAAGTAATCCTTGGAAAATCAGCCATCCAAAATAAATCTGCAGTCCCTCACATGAAAAACTTGGTAGTTTCTGTAGAAAATAATCATTAAAAGATTCCTTGGAAAATACAATCATTACAAAAAGGTGAAATGGCTCATAAAATGAACATTGATAGTGAGTACAAATGGTCCAAAACAATGTCACAAGAATTGGACAACAAATAATTATAATTGCTGAACATAATACAGTAATATATGTTATATCTATACATTCAAGCACGTAAAATTATAAAATTAGGAAATTAAAAAATTTAAATTTAAATTTAACTCGATATTTTGAACAAAAAATTTGCAATACCTTTATCTCGACCCCACGTCTTTCCTGTCTGTGCCTTCAATTCTGTTTTAGTCAAACTTTCATCATTGTCATCAATTACTGTATTTGAATGACTTTTTTTTTAAAAAAAAATGTGTTGTATGTGAAATTGAAATTATGTGAAATTATGGAGTGGGGTGAAATTCTGATTGGCTAATTTGAATTTCACATGTGAATTGCGAATTCACATAATTTCATTTTCACGTACAACAGTATCAAAAACATTACTATTACACGAAACTAATGGTACACCGGAGCAATAAGTAATTATTGGTTCAATTATGCATGTGTAAAGAGAAACTTGAATATGTAGTAGATTCGGCTAGGTTACGTGAAATAATTTGTAACGGAGAAGTTGAGTATTGTTTAGTATTTTTTAACTTGAATTTTGTTCTTTGGGTGTATTATAATGTTTTCGATATTTTTTATTCCTTTAATCCAATACTACCACTACCATTAAAAGCATATCTCAACAACTCTAATATTTTTATAATGATAAAACAAACAAGTAAATTTATTTCTATATCAAGAAAAATCCATATGAATACGACTGTGTGAATTTATAATTAAAAATTTTGGGGTAGGGTGTTTGGATACAAAGTTCTGATTGACTAATTTGACATTCACACAGATTCCAAATTCACGCACAACATGATAGACAGGATTCTTCAGTGATTTATATATAAAAATTATAAAATTAAATAAATAAATAATAAAAAATATTAAATTTCTAAATGTCCATTTTTTAAACGATATTTAATCAGATCATCAATCGTAATTAATTTCAAGTCATGCTCATCAGCAAATAAACGACAATCATCACGACGTGCCATTGATCCATCATCTTTAACTAATTCACAAATAACACCAACAGGCTGTAATCTGGCCAATTTACATAAATCTAAATATTGTAAAGAGTTAAATTGATAGAAGAGAGGAGAGGGAAAAGAGAGAGAGAGAAAGATTGATTCAGAAATTTACCAATTGATGCTTCAGTGTGTCCTATCCTTTTTAAAACACCTCCTGGAGTATATCTTAATGGAAATATATGACCAGGTCTATTAAAATCATTAGGATTTGTTATAACAGGATTTGCCAAACATCTAGCAGTTAAAGCTCTATCATGTGCTGATATACCTGTTGTAGTATCTAACAATAATAATCATTATGATTATGATTATAAAAATAAATATTATTTTAATAGTTGTTTAATAGATTATAAATATAAATAGATCATATATACAATTAATATGATGCTTAACTATGTTTATAGTCAACAGATATTGTATATGCGGTTTTTAATTTTTCAGTATTATTATTGGGTACCATCAATGGTATTTCAAGTTGATCTAATCTTTCAGGTGAAGTTGGTACACATATTAATCCACTATATTTAATAATACCAGTGTTAGAATAATGTGCTACTAAATAAAACTTATAATTATATTTTTATATATTTTTTGTTACCTTGTATATTTAATCATAAATGCCATTTTTTCAGCTGTTACTTTTTCAGCTGCGATTATTAAATCACCTTCATTTTCACGTTCTTCATTATCAACAACTAAAACAAATTTTCCTTCAGCTAAAAATAAATAAATAAAAATTAATTTGGTGTTGTTTTTACACAAAGAATTTTAATTTTTTTACCAAAATCTTTTAATGCCTCTTCAATGCTATCAAAATGAATTATAGAATTTCCATTTTTAACACTAGGTTTTTTTATGGTAGAACCATTAGAAGAAGATGATGATGACGGTGGTGGTGGTGATGATTGAAAATCAGATTTATTTGATACCATATTTATTTTACTAACTAAATTGATTAAAAACTTTTTTACATTTTTTTATTTTTTATATATATTTATATATAAAATAACAAAAAAAAAATTTGTAATAGTAGTGACACACGCTTACTAAACTCAAATTACATATCAAGATCAGATTTGATTTGTATAATAAACATATTAATATTAATACAGTCAGAATTATTACCAAATATGGAATTTCCAAATACTGTAAGGATAGACAATCTAGAAATCTTTAGAAAAAAAACAAAACAAAAATGATTGGCTAATTGTATGCAGATCTTTTATTTGAAAAAATAAATTAATAAATAATGCTTTTTTATGAAGAAAACTTGGTGAAGGCTTTATTAAATGGTCATATAACCTCCAAAATTTATGATTACGTTTATTTTTAACTGCTTTACAAGTCTATCAAAAAATAATCTTCAAATTATAATCATAAAATTACCATAAAAATAACTTTTTTCATAATGGTTAAATATACCGATGAAATGTTTGAGTTATCAACCTGTCACTCATTCATCAAGAATCTTGTTATTAAAATTAATAAAATTAATAAATAGTATCATGAAATATATTATAATTATAAATTAATTTGTGGATATAAATAAAGTCTATGCCAAATTTTGTATGTGTGTGTGTATATATATTACTTCTTTACCTGCTTATCATTCATTCATTATTATAATTGTTTTCATTATTACTTGTAAATAATTCTAAGATGATTGGAGCTATAAAAATATGAATAAATTATGTTACATCATTAATTTTGTAAAAGCATACTTTGAATAAATATTTAACAAATAGTTTAAACGATCTTTACTTTATTCCCTAATGCATTTAACATATTTATCTCAAATGATTCTCTGAATATTTCTCAGTGCAGCAAATAAGCAGTGTGCAATTGATCTTGACATTTACCACTAAAATTCAAAGAGAGAAAAAAAAACTTAAAATTTAAACTCCTGGCACTTAAATTTCTTTAAATTTATGTAAAGGCTTACTTTGAACAAATTAATAGGTTTTTGTAGATTTTTAGTAGTTATGAAAAGGCAAGTTCAATACTGTTTATTTCGATTATTATTATTATTATTTAAAAGATTTTCAAAAGGCAGCAAAGTATCACGTTAACTCATTTGCCACACATATAAATTGATCGACAAAGGAGCTCCAATTTTTCTAGATTCGATTTCCAAATTTGGTAATAATCCTGACTGTAGTATTATCTAGGGGTAAGTAAATAAATGGGGGGACAACTCGATGTTACACATATAGATCTTGTGAATCCAAAACTGTCACGCCTTAAAAATTAAAAATGATGCGCATTTCATAGTAAAAAATCAAACTTTACATATAAAACTTTATACACAAGTGTTTTGAAGCAGCCGATCCACCAAAGTTGAGTTCACAAGGCAAATACCTTTATGTTTTTCTGAGTTTTGTCAAATTTGTAGCAAAAATGACTTTTAGACACTATATTAAATAAATAAAAGATATATTAATATTAAATGACATTTTACTTCTTGTAGTTAAAATTCTACAAGTGATAATGAAATTAAAACCATTATAATAATCATAAGTAGTGAGTGAATAATGAACAGGTAAAGCAGTAATATAAGTAATATAAATAATATAAGTAATTTATACATACGTTATTAAAAATTAAAATTTTTTTTTATGTTAAAGATGGCAGAATCCTCAAAAAAAAAAAATAAAATAAATAGAAATTATATATAAAGTATCTTACCGGACAATAAATAATAGGTGGCTTACTACTACAAACATACACTTCATGTGCATACTTTAACATTAAAGGTTGGTCGTAATGTAAAATTAATTTTATACATGGAGAGGATATATATTTTAAATAAATAAATTCAACAATCTTTTGACAAAAAAATTTTTTATATTAGTAGTATATATATAGTTCACCCTCCATACAACCAACCCTCCATCTCTATATGTAATTTGTTTGTTATGGATAGAGAGTGTTTACTAAGATGTTCGTCATAGAGAGTTTTACTAAGATATTTGTCATAAAGAGAAATTATGAAAAAATGAATCGGAGACAGAAGTAAAGTTTATGAACTCTACCAACTTCAAGGCGCAATACTAGGTTGTTCAAACAAGTCACACATCAAGGTACCTTGTTAAATCAATAAGTTATTCTATATACTTAGTTAAAAGTGTTTTTTAAAAATCTTTATGCCTTTTCGTGGAGAAATGTAAAAAAAAAATTTTTATTTTATACTATTTAATGTTAATAAAGAAAACCAAGTTCTTACAAGATTAAGAACAAGAAGTTTTATAATATTTAAAATTGTATGTATATATATTTTAAACTTGCAAGTAATATGTGTAACATTCAAAATACAAAAGAAAATTTATTTTTTATAACCGATCCTTTTTTAAAAAAGCTATAGAAGAGTTTCTTTACTAAAAGTTATATTAAAAGGAAGCTGAAGATTTGTTCTTACAAGGAAAAAAATTTTAACGTGTGGTGATATATAAAATTTTATTTTACAATATGTACGTGTTTTGCGTTTTATTTATTTCTACTAATAAATACTAGTAATTTCATAGTGCGTGACAGTTTTGGATTCACAAAATCTATATGTGTAACATCGAGTTGTCCCCCCACTTATTTACTTACCCCTAGCTATTACATTTTATTATCCCTTAAACGGTTTTTCGGCTATTGATAGCCGAAATTTTTTTCTGTTATAAAAACCGTTTTCTAAAGG
>CAUDNR010004177.1:17853-30827 GCA_958430865.1 Entrophospora sp. SA101 | reverse complement strand
TCCAAATCTTTCTATAATTATAAAAAATTTTTTGTCCTTATACTCTTATAACGGGATACATAATGAATGTCATTATAACAGGAGTAAATTTATATTTATAAAGTGTGTTTTTGAAAAAATGTCACTATAACGAGATTGTCACTATAACGAGCTGTCCTTATAACGGGAGTGACCTGTAATATTAATAATATCAAGTGCTACATACGTCCGTGTAACGTCTAGATTATAATTATAATAATAATAAATTTATTTTTTCGTAATGTTTAGATTTTACAAGAGTCAAGTTTACAATAATTTAAGGCATTCTTCTTATTCAATAAGAAAGGTAAAGAATGAATCAACAAAAATAAAATTTTTTGATGGTTATTACTCGCAAAGAAATTTTACGCAATTTAAGCAAGGACTACAAAAAGAACAAATAAAAAATGACAATAGAATTGAAATTACAGATCGGGCTGTTAAGGTTTTTATAATCTTTTATTTTATAATATTTGCTTTTGAAATATATAATGTGGAATTCTAATGCTTTATAATAAAAAGAAACTTTTATCAATAACGAAGCATGATAATGATCACAACAAGAGTAATGCATTGAGAATAAGAGTAGATTCTGGTGGATGTCATGGGTTTCAATATTTTTACGATTTAGTGAAAACTAATTCATTAAAAGAAGATGATGTGTAAGTTGTCATATATGTAATTATATAAAATTTATTATTACAATCTAAAAAAAATGTTATGTTATTATATAGAGTTTTTGATAAGAATGGAGCAAAAGTGATAATAGATGAAATATCTTTAGGATTAATTAAAGGTTCAAAAATAGATTATACAGAGGAATTAATCGGGTCACAATTCCAAGTAATAGATAATCCGCAAGCAGTGTCTGGCTGTGGGTATGTAGTTATTAATATCACTGTTGTTATTGGTATGCTATTGTTTTTATATGTATATTACAGATGGAAATAGAATAATATAATGATGATTTTTAGGTGTGGAATTAGTTTTGAGGTTAAGTTGTGAATAAACAATTAGAATTAAGGCAAGTTATTTATTTATTTATAATATTTATATGTATTTAATTTTTTTGTAATTTGTTTAAAAGTAATAAAATATTATTATTATCAAGATTAAAAACAATAAAATTTCTCATTGAAAACATATCACCAAGATTTATGACAAAATTGGTACAGGCTAAAAAATGAATGAATTTTCACTGCTATTATTATTTTTGTTTGTTGCTTAATAAATGCTAACTATTACCAATCAACCATGTTATTATTATTATTAAGATTATCATTAATAATATTATTATTACTATTATTATATCATTAATATTGAGATTATCATTATTAACATTAGGGGCAATGGGATTATTATTTTCATAAATAAAATAAAAATTATTTAATAATAGAGTATAAAACCTTTCTTCAAAATAAAAAGATTTAATTTTATGGAATAACTCTTTGATCTGTATCATTCATCTCTGGCTCAATTCTCATCCTTTCATCCTGAGGGTTATCTCCCATTTCACCTAATTCTGACTTGTCAATTCCATTATTTTCCTCATTAGATCTAACCCTCAATTTCAATACAGGAATTTGATCCATAGCAAGTAGTATTAACAAGGTTATAACAAAACTATAACCAAGTCCTGCCATTACAACAAATAACTGATATAACAATTGTATGAAATTACCATCCAACCAACCACCATTTATTCAAGTGATACCATCTAATAAAGCAATCTCTTTTTGTGCAAATATACCAATCAACAAGCACCACCTAATACCATGTATTGCAAACACATCCAAAACATCATCATATCTCTTAATTTGACAAGAATGTTACAAATTACTCCTGGAAAAATACTAAAAAGCAACGATGATGGTATGCTAATATACCCAGCAGTAGGTATGCACCTGAACAAAACCCAACCACAGAGAATCTATGTTCGAATCGGTAATCTATCAACATCCATGTTAAACCACCTATTGATGCTGCTAAGTTTGTCACAGTACATACTAAGATTGTTCTTGTATCAATTGATAATACACTTCCACCATTGAAACCAAACCAACCAAACCAAAGCAGTGCAGTACCTAGGATGACATTCATGATATTATGAGGTCTAAAATCACCTTCACCAATGTCTTTTCTTGGACCTAATACATATGAATAAGCCAGAGCAGCAGCACCTGATGAAATGTGTATTGGTGTACCGCCAGCAAAATCAAGTCCACCCAAATGTGCAAACCATCCATTATCCGACCAACACCAATATGCGATAAAATCATAAACCAAAGTTGTCCAGATCACAAAGAATACTAATGTTGGCATGGTCCTAGCTCTTTCAGCTGATCCGCCTATTATCAAAGCTGGTGGGAAAGCCGCAAACATACATTGAAATATGGAATGAGCCAACTGGGGAATCTTTCCATTTTTATATACCTTGGTCACAACGCCTCTTAAAAGTGCATGATCAAAATTGCCAATAAATGGGCCACCTGTCGGACTAAAAGCTAAACTATACCCTATCACGAACCATTGAAATGAAACAATAGGAATAGACAAAATACACATAAATACAAGTGATAGGGCGTTTTTCCTTCTTGCCAGACCACTATAAAAAAATCCAAGACCTGGTATCATCAACCATACTAATGCAGTAGACAACAACACCCATCCAATGTTTGCCCCCATGTCTAGTGGGGTTTGTTCTACTTGCTGTAGTGTTGGTGGCGTTGACATGTTATTATTATTTATTATTATTATTTATCAAAGTGCAATTATTATTATCATTTATTATTATTATTAATTTCTTTTCTTTGATTGTAATTTTGTCATTAAAGAGAGCTTGAGGAATTGAAGGTTGGAATTTTTAATACGATACATGCTTATTTATATGCAATTTTATGAACACGTTAATATAAATTTTTCATCTTAAAAAATGATATTCCCTTTTCATATTTTTTGAATACTTTAAAAAAATCATTTTGTCATTGTTTTATTTCCGTACTTGTAGAAATTGATTTTTTTTTTTTTGCTTATCGTAATTTTTTGGTGTAATTGTTTACTAGGTAAATCAACTCCAGGCAAATTTATAAATATTGATTTTTGAAAACAAAACATTCATTCTACCATTTTTCTTTTTCGTTGTACTTCTTTTATTGGGGTGTCCCTACATAATATGATTTTTACAAACATAGTCGATCACAAATTTTCATGACAGTTTTTTGACGATCTGTTTTTTCGATAGTAAACTCTTTAAAGAATAGATATACTGACTCCGAGTTAAGTTTTTTAAAAATACTAGAGAAATAGGATAATAAAGTAATAGAGCTCTTTTTTTTAAACAATGGCATTTATTTTAAGCTAGAAAATCAAAGTAAAAGTTGTGAATATATGTTACAAAATTTTATGCAAGTAAAATCATAAAAAGCTTTATAAGTTTAAAGAGCATCAAAAAGTGAATCTAAAACATAAATTTTTGTTTGAATATATCATATAGTTTAAGCGTTATTTTGAGTTTTGTAATTTGTGAAAATAATAATAAATTCACAAACCCCCTAAAAAATCCTCATTAATAAAAATTTATACATGTGATCAACTATGTTTGTAAATCATATGATGTGGGACACCCCAATCTACCACCTCAAAACTACTGTCTCAGACTTAAAAGATGAAGATTTTGCCAAAGCTGTAGTGAAATATAAAACAAGATTTTAAAGAATGAAAAAAAGTTTGATGGTAAATCCATTTGATTGTGAATAGCAGGTACAGCTTTAATTTTAGGTTTTATAATTGTTGTGATTTATGTTGTTAAAAGGACTAAAAAGAAATAATAGAATAATAAGATTATTTCTCTTAAGTGATTTTCTGTTTTTGTTGGGTAATAGTACACCTTCATGCTGCTCTCTTTTTCTAGCATTTATTATTTTTAAATTTCATAAGTAATCTTTTCTTTTTTAGATAAGCTTCCAGTGTCTGAATATCATTTATTTTGAAAACATAAGGAACAATTTTTCACCTTGTTCTTTCTTCAAATACCACCAATGTGCTATAATTTTGGGTTCCATAGTAGATCTGATATAAGTTAACAACAAATGGGAGTTTTAATAATCACATTAAATTTTGATCCCTGAAATACTTGGTAGTGCAAATGTTCATTTTGTCTGGTTTTGTTGTAGTATGTCACAATTAAGAAATACCAAATTTAGCATATTCCCTGACTACAATAGGCCCCATACCTAGTTTCAGGGTCCTATTTTTGGAAACCAATGAAGATGTAATTTTTTTGACGCACTCACTATGATTTTTGGCGGACTATCCTAACCAGTGTTCAATTGAATATTTATGTTATTGGCTGCGCCATTGTTAATAAACAACGTGATCTGCAAATAGGTCCAGCCAATCTGATCAAATTGTAGATCTTTGTAGATCACATAACTTCCATTCCTGGTCACATTTTACACTTGCAACAACAACAAACCAAAATATTTCGAATAGACAGACAATAAATAACTAATTCATATCGGAACCTTACTGTTGGTTTTTTATTATATATTATTTATAAGCATTTCTTTTATAATAATTAAATATGAAATCATTATATATCACATTAATGATATATCTTTATTTTTAATGTCTTTAGGTGCGGCAATTAATAATAAAACATTCGGTTATAGTTTATAATGGCAATTGGGCAGGGTAAAGGAAAAACTAGAAGTTCTAGTGTTGGAGGTAAAACTTTAAGGGGTAAAACAGTAAGAAGACAAGGTGTAAGTGCTTTTAAATAAAATGATATTTAAAAAATAATAAATTATTAACGATGTGAAATAAAACATAAAATAAATTATTAAGAAATTGTTCAAAGAAAATGTTAAAAATGTAACAAGAGGAGCAATACGTAGAATGGCACGAAGAGGTGGTGTAAAAAGAATCTCAGCAGGTATTTATGATGAGGCAAGAACAGCTCTTAAAGACTTTCTATACCATGTTCTTAGAGATGTGGTATCATATGTGGAATATGAAAATAAGAAAACAGTGACACTTATGGAGGTTCTTTTTGCATTAAAACGTAGAGGAAAAACTTTATACGGTTTTGATGTTAAAACATCAAAATCAACATACCTTTTTCAAGAATGATTTTTGTTCTTTATAAATTTATTTATATACTCTTTGTATATAAGTTCATTATTAAAGAATGTGTAGGTGGCAAATAGTTATAATAAATTATTGGTAAATTCAAGATTTGAATACACATTAATATTTTCCGTTATCAAATGTTTTTATTAAGTAGATTGATTTGATTAACCGCGATCCAATCTAAAAAAATGATGAATTTATCAAGTATACAGTCGATCATCTTTTAAGTTCACCTTCCATAAGTGAATCATATATTTCAGTTGCTAAAAGAAAAGAGATTAAGATAATCGAGTTTTGCCTTCTGGTGGTAATTTCTATCCTCAAAACGTGCACTTTGCATGTTGACTAAATACTTGTGCACTTAGGGCTTACATTATTAGGGTAATTTTAATCTTAAATGTTTGTCACAACATAACAGACAAAGGCAGTTAGTCAGTTGTACTTGGACAATACTTTGAAATTTACAAGCAAATTCATAAACAATTAAATGTAACTACACATATAGAATTTATCCCTCTTAGTTTATTATTAAATAAATAAATACTCGTAAATTTTCGTTAATACGGTATTATCAACTAACAACTTTAGTATCCCTATCCTATTACTATTGATATTAATTGGTGCTATAATTTCAATATTACTAGTATTAATTCCATCGTCAACAAACTCATTATCAGCCAAGTTCATCATTATTGTTGTTGTTTTTAGTAATTAACGCAAGTGTACTTTTTTCTATTTCGATAAAATCGACTGTTGTCACTTGTGTCTAATATCATAAGGAAGGTATCAATTTTAGCCAAACACAATTATGTATCATATGATTATTATACAAATTTGAAGTATGATGACGACCTTAATGTTTCCATTAACCGAATAAATATTAAAAAAACGGTTTTTTGCAGTATCTAATATCGCTGATTCGTCTGGTTTTAATATCACCATAAACAATTATTCTTCCATCCGATACTAAACCAACGACATATAAATACATACAAATATTAGAAATTTGTTATTATTATTTATTATTATTATTTATCAAAGTGCAATTATTATTATCGTTTATTATTATTATTAATTTCTTTTCTTTGATTGTAATTTTGTCATTAAAGAGAGCTTGAGGAATTGAAGGTTGGAATTTTTAATACGATACATGCTTATTTATATGCAATTTTATGAACACGTTAATATAAATTTTTCATCTTAAAAAATGATATTCCCTTTTCATATTTTTTGAATACTTTAAAAAAATCATTTTGTCATTGTTTTATTTCCGTACTTGTAGAAATTGATTTTTTTTTTTTGCTTATCGTAATTTTTTGGTGTAATTGTTTACTAGGTAAATCAACTCCAGGCAAATTTATAAATATTGATTTTTGAAAACAAAACATTCATTCTACCATTTTTCTTTTTCGTTGTACTTCTTTTATTGGGGTGTCCCTACATAATATGATTTTTACAAACATAGTCGATCACAAATTTTCATGACAGTTTTTTGACGATCTGTTTTTTCGATAGTAAACTCTTTAAAGAATAGATATACTGACTCCGAGTTAAGTTTTTTAAAAATACTAGAGAAATAGGATAATAAAGTAATAGAGCTCTTTTTTTTAAACAATGGCATTTATTTTAAGCTAGAAAATCAAAGTAAAAGTTGTGAATATATGTTACAAAATTTTATGTAAGTAAAATTGTAAAAAGCTCTCTATAAGTTTAAAGAGCATCAAAAAGTGAATCTAAAACATAAACTTTTATTTGAATATATCATAATAGTTTAAGAGTTATTTTGAGTTTTGCGACGTTTGCCAACGATGGTCACCAATTTGTTTTTTTTGTGGCTCCAAAAAATAATAATAAATTCGCAAACCCCCAAAAAAATCCTTATGAAAATTTATATATATATGTGATCGACTATGTTTGTAAATCATATGATCTATTACATTGAAACCAAACGGAAGAATCTATAATGTCACTGAAGCTCGCACTTATTCTTACTTGTCCTTCTCATCGAGGAATACAGTAGGACCTTTAAGTGTAATTTAGAACTTTTTTTTATTGATATTAATATATATATATAAATTTGTCGATCAAAATTTATTTAATCTTAGGATTTGATCGATTTATTTTACAAATCTTACCCTCTAAGATTTACGAATCAAAATAAATAAATAAATATTTTAAAAAATGATTATAAATATTCAAAATAAATACAAATAATTATGAATATCTGAAATAATTATGACTGTCCAAAATAATTACAAATATCACAAATATTTGAAATAGTTACAAAATAAATTGCATATCCTTCATTTTCCACTTCAAAGATTTTCAAGGTTATCAAATTAATATTTAATTTGAGGATAAATTTAATCTTAAACCAAACCAAACCAAACCCTTAATCTAATCGGATTTTAATTTCTGAGGACATTATGTGAATATACAAATTTGGTAATTAATTGCGGTAATTTCCAAATTTGATTAGTACGCCACGGAACATTCGATTATTCGATTGTTATTTATTTATTAATATTATTATTATTAATATTAATATTAACAAATAAATAATTCGAATTCGAATTTGAATTTGAGTTTGAATTTGAATTTGAATTTGAATTTGAATTTTATTATTGTCTCTAAATAAAAAATTCCTTTTTGGATTGGGTCATATTTTTAAGTTTCTATTCGAACATTATTCGCGAATTTTTCAAAATGAATGTTTCTTGGCATGCATTGCAATGAGAAATTGTATTACCCTGGTCACAATTATAGTTTATCTAAAACCCGTAATTAGGGGAGGAACTTTAAAACCGAAATAAATGCTAAATCCAATTTGGTTGTTATTTTTTTAATCATTTATTCAAATTGCTACAAGTGGTTTGGTTCTACAGAAAGAATTTTCCAAAAAACCATGTATTCAAAAGTAAGATGCAAATTAGGCAGAGATCCGTTTAGCATCAAAATTCCGAGGGATTGGTTTTTTTCTTTGATAAACTCCTAATTTAATATTTAATCGATTACTCTGGTGCCGGATATTCTTCTTTATTAACGTCTTTAACAATAAAGTTGGTGTCTGCAACTAAGAAGTACAACCAGTTGCACGATTTAGAATATAAGAGTTGTGCAATATAGGAATCTGCAGAATTTCAAATCAGTACAGACACCAACTTTATTCATTTTGAATCAAGACTACAATCATTGAACTAAGATAAGTTATCAGGATTGTGCAACATATAGGATAATAATAGAATATTATTATATTCTGTGAATGATTTTTTGCCAACTTAATACAAGATCTTAGCAGAAAACAATTAATGATGCTGTGTTTTTAAATTATTTAAACGAAATAAAAACAAATGAATATTTATTTGATTGGTAGCTTTTATGGTCTTCATTGAGCTTGAAAACATTACAAGGATTGGTAGTATTTTCAAGATCGCCATTGAGCTCAAAAACATATAAAAAATATTTATTTTAAGGACATTATTGAGCTTGAAAACATATATGTGATATTTGATTGGTCACTGTTGACTTGAAAACATATATGGAATATTTGATTAGTAATTTCGAGGTCACCGTTGTTGAGCTTAGAACATATAAGGGGGGTAGCATTTTTGAGGTTATCATTAAACTCAAATATTTTATTGGCAAAATTTTCAAGGCCACACTACCATTAAGCTTGAGAACATGTAAGGAATATTGGTTGGTAACATTTTCAAGGTCGTTCATTCATTGAGCAATGTGATATAAATTTAGAATTGATCTACAAAAATAATCAATTAACTAATTTGCTTTTGTTGCTTCTGATTGGATGAATAAAAATCGCGTATATTTTGGCAAACCAAACAAATATTTTCTTTACAGTAAAATAAATGGCAACTCGCAAAAAAATATTAATGTTGAGAAAAAGGTTAAACAACAACAATAATGATGATAATAATGACGACTTGAACAATGTCTTTAATGATAATGAGGATTTTAGTAATAATAATAAATTTTATGGTATATGTGAAAATGGTGGTGATATTGATAGCAGTGAAAATGAAACTAATGATAGAAAAATGGTGACAACAAATATGGAGATAGATGAAATCAAAATTTTGAGAGAATCTTCTTTACATAATAATAATCAGGATAATAATAATAGCATTGATAGTAATAAATACAATAGTAAAATTAATAGTAAGAAATATGATGGATATGATAGAAATCAGTATTGGAATTATAATGAATATTATTTTTCTCATGATTTTGGAATTTTTTCAGATAATGTTGATGTAAAAAGGCCAGCATTACCGAAACAAAATAAACCAACGAGTCAACAAACACCTTTACATCATCAACGTCAACATCAACTTCAAGAATCAACAAAAATCAAACCACCATCAACAGCAATGCCAATATCATCAAAATCACAAAAATCATGTTTAAGATCTCAACAACAGCAACAACAACAACAACAACAACAACAACAACAACAACAAAATAATAATAATAATAACAATAATAATCAAAGAAGTCATGTGAAGAAGAATGATAAAACATTTCTTTTTGATATACTTTCATTGGTACCAGCAAATGTTATGCCTTATATTATTAATAAAGATGATTTGGCATTCCGAAATAATGAAATTGATTCAAAGGGAAACTTGAAAAGGAATAAAAGCTATCCATTAGAGAGACTATAGAATTAGGTTAAATTTTTAATCCGATATAATGATCAATGTTAATAATTAATTTTGTTAATAATTTAAAATATTTTTCCTCCAATTAAAAAAATATTAATAAACCAAATCAATTGACTGATTTATCTTCTCTTCCAAAATCCTTTACCATGACTAACTAAAATTTCAGCACCTTTTTTAATTTTAATTTTGTCTATTTTGGACATAGTTTTTTGATATGCCATGATAATCATTTATAAATTTTGTTTCATTCATTACCTAAACAATGATTAAATTATTAAATAAAAACTGGTTGTTTGTAAAAAATAAAAAGAACCTTGTTTAAACCCATCAATGCACAAATTATTAATAAAGTAATAATACATAATTATTATTTGAATTCTTTGGATATTACTTTATCATTATAACTTATCCATTGCCTGAATAAGCTGGATGATCTTTTTGATCTTTTAAAGATTTTTTGTTTTAATTTCAGGGTTTGGCAATGTTGTTGTTATTGCAAGAAGATGTAAATGGATGAATAGAATGAGAATTGATCAAAAACATGTCATATGAATATAGATTTAAAGAAATTGAAATGTAGACCAATTATATGGAGTAAAATTTTAAATTATAATGTTGATCACTTTTAAATACAGTTGAAAAAAGTTCATTTTATTTTTGATGATTTCTTCTTTCATTAACTTTCTTATGTTTATATTTTTTCCTTGTTTGGGATTTTAAAGAATCAGGTTGAGGATTATGATTATTAATTTCATTAGAATTAGTAAAGTCCCTCTTGGTTAGCTTTTCTTTTTTGTGATTAATGACAATAGATTGATGGTTTTTCAGAATCATGATTATTTGCTTCTTCTATGTGATCATCATCATGACTTAATATTAATATTAAAAAATGATACAATTTACAATTGCACAATTCATGAATGACAATAATTGCATTATTGAAAATGATGCCTCTACAATTACTTCTCAACAGGCATGGTGCAATGTGTTCAAAGAAGAACAAGAACAAGAAGTGAAGTATGGAACCATTTCACATTTGTAAATGAAAAGCCAAATATTTTTTTGACTTTGAAACCATTTATTTCCAAATACACCCTTTTAAAATTGTGCAGTATTCCAATTATTTCATATGGCATATATTTGAATTAGATTTGAACTAATTCAATCCAATTATTTATAGGTTCGAATTACATTGATTCATTCAGACCCTTAGCAATTTGATTTTTAGAAAGAAATCTAAACACTTATGCTAGATATACAAAAGAAATATTTTTGTTAGATGAACTATCTAGATTTATGAGTATTGTAATTCTTTTTTCAACAGTTTGCTATATTTTTTGTCCTTGCTGGCTGACCATAATATATTAAGCTAAAAAAGTATATGGTTCAAAAATTTTTTGGATTGTCATAAACATCAATTTTGGAAGTTATCTTTAAAAGGCTTCAGGGGCCCATAAAAATATGTAATTAAAAAATAAAACTGTAATTGATTAGAAGAATAAGATTACTGAAGAAATTTTTGAAAGTTGTATAAAAATTTTATGAAATTTCAGCACTTTCCATTTTAGGTAATTACTGGCAAAGTCAATACAGATCATGTGATACGTGACATTTATTAATCCAAAAGTTATTGCACAAACGTCTTCGGTTCAACGGGGCTGACTATGTATATGTTAAAAGAAGAGAGAATTTTTTTTTTTAGAAATGATTTTGATTAAAGTTTCATTGTTACCTGAACAATACAATGTTTTTATTTTTATATAATATTAAATTTTCAAAGTCGGGTGATCATTTTGACATTTTAGTAACACCAAAAATTTCAAGGTATAAAATAGTAACACGAGAAATTTTACAAAATTAAAAATTAAAAAAAAAATGTCCAATAAATTAGATTATTTAATGTAAATTTTTTAAAAAATTCAATCAATTAATTAATACTTTAGATTTATTATTTATTTACTGAATTTGTTTGTTTAGGGACTTTACAATTACATTTCCCTCTTCAAGATTAGCAAAAATAGCTGAAAAGGTTTTAAATGTTGATAAAGAGCTTAGAAGTGACCAAGTTAAACGAAGTATTATTGCACAAGATGATAAACTTATTATGCGAGTAAATTTTTAATATAACTTTTTTTTTTAAAAATTTATTAATAATTTAATAATTTATTAATTTATTATTATTAGAAATTTTGAATGTACAAATATAAAAATGTTGAGAGTTTCTGTAAATTCTTTTTTTGATATGTTAATTATAGTGGTTGAAACTATAGATGCATTTGATATAATCTAAATTATTAATGATTAAAATGATTATTATTATTATTAAATAAAATGAAAAGGAAGACAATTGTTACAGATGAAGTAATAATTATCAGATTCTCATGAGTCAGAAATAGAACCAGAACCTTGTATTAGTTATATTAAGGCCATTGAAATTTTTGGAAATACTTGTTTTTGGAGCAACAAGATGATGAATTTATTTTGTTATATTTGGTAAATTTCTAAAGCTATTTTTAAATAGTGAACTAAAGTCATACCATCTCCAACCCATTCCATATTTATATCTAATAGATTCATTATTATGTTTCATTGTTGAATCATTTATAGCTTCTTCAACAAATAATTGTGATATTTGTTTTGTCCAATATGTTACACAGAACCTGTTTTCCTTGAAACTTCACTAGCATATAGTTTTCATCTCTCTAAGTTGGAGATCCAATTGAGATGCATTTGAAGTCCAGTTTATTGCCTACTTTTTTATTACAAGACCATTCACTGTAACTTATGTTTTGTTGGTTATGTTGGTCATTTTTTGATGATCTGTGACTAATTTCCACTATGCTACTCTATTTTTATGGAAGGTTGTTTTTGCTAGAAAAAGGTCCCATATAGTTTTAATGAGAATTGAACACTTTCACTCTATATAGTGAACAAAATCATATGTTTTTTTCTATAATATTGAATCTGAATCAAGACAGTAATTATTTTATTATTATTTATTTATTTATAAAAATAGTGTATATGGGGCATGCTGCAACAAAACCAGACAAAGTGAACATTGGTATGATGCAGGACACCTAGTCCCTACAACTTTCTGCGCCACAGCGACAGATTTGGGAAAAAATTCACAATCAAAAATGCAAT
>CAUDNR010004176.1:38133-64010 GCA_958430865.1 Entrophospora sp. SA101 | reverse complement strand
CCCACCTTTTTCATCATATAAAAAAAATCCACTTATGCATGCAGCCAACCATGGCTGACTAGCTTTATTACACAAATTCTGCAGCTTTTTTTAACCAATCTTCATTGTTAGATTGATCAGTTGAACCCACTCGAAGTTCATTATCATTTATTTCATCATTAACTGATTGATAAGATGGTACCTGATGGTAATCTTCTTTAACTATTATCGTTTCAATTTTAATATTCTCAACTTTGGATTCTTCTTTGTTATTAGAGCCACTATTGGCCATATCAATGTCGTCACTGGTCTCTTGTGGTATCATTGCACCTGTAACATCATTATTGTTGCATAAATCACCACCACTTGAACTTAGTTCATGTTCAAAATTGGCAGTTTCATGATGATCATTTGAATCCTGTGCATCGCAAGCGTCTTTCGAAGATTTACTGATCATTTCAACATTAATTTCAGTATTTGGATTGCCATCGTTGCCCTCGTTTTCGCTGGGTATAAAGTATTCCTTTTCATTTGAAGATGTTTCTACAACAGCAGATAAACCGAAATCAACATTTGAGCAATTTAAATTTTTATTCGAGTCTGTGTCAACAGTTAAATTGATATTTACAAGATTATTTACAAAATTATTTACAACATTGCTATTTGTAATGATTTCAGGTTCAAACTGTGCATTCTGCAACATCATTAAAAAACTTTCTCGATTTAGCTCGTCATTACCAGATTTTATAAAATTGGTTAAATCGTTAAATCCATCACTTTCTATTTTATTATCAGCAATGATTGAAGCAATTGTTGCGCTGTTACATTCATTGGCTTCGATTTCATTATCAACGACAATTGGAGCAATGGTATAGTTTGAGTCAACATTGTCTTCAATAATAGATTTATTAATATCATTAATATCCGATACTGATTCCAATTCGGAGTTGAAGTTGTTGATATGTGGTGGGAAGTTTTGTTCTGTAACGTTGTCATCTACAATGTTTAAATCTATCAATGTGCTTGATATATCACTGCTAGAAATAACAACACTACCAACTTCCTTTTTTGGTTCTGGATCATCATTGTCATTCCTTTCACTGGAAATATCATCAACTTCCTTTTTTGGTTTTGGATCGTTACTAGCAACTGTTTCGAAGTTTGAATTATTGGCATTACCGCTATTATTATAATCATTATTAATATTTGTTTCGCTCGAAATAATATTATCGACTTCATTTTTTGGTTCTGGATTATTGTTAACAATTGATTCAACGTGTGGGCCAACATTACTATTTGTTATTTCAACTATAAAATCAACAACAACAGCAGGTTCAAGGACAGTTTCGGTAGACGAATCATATGATTCAATTGCTTGAGGTTTTTCGATGTTGCTTGACGATGATGACCCAAATACTTTAATATTTTTTGACGATAATGATTCGACAACTTGAAGTTTGTCAATGTTGATTATAGATAATAATGATGGCGTTGATGATGGTGATGACAACCTTTCATCATGTTGTGATTGTTGTTGTTGTTTCAGAGGAGAAAAAAGTAATGATAAATCAATGGGATCTGTTTGTATGCCAACATCGCGAAACGTTTTAATATCTGTATTTGTACCAATGCTTCTTTTCTTCACTTTGCTTGAAAGTATAAGATAAACAGCAGCAACGGGTAATAAGGGTAATAGTATAGAGTTAAATAGAAAGACTATCAGTCCGATTACTGACATTTTTTTTTGTGATGGAATTTATTTTTATATATTTAAATTTTCGCTGAAATTTGTTGGAAAAAAAATTTTTAATTTTTGTTAATTTTTGAGTTTGAGAATTAATAAGTTTTTATGAGAAAGTTTATTTTATGAGAAAAAAAAAAAAAGTTTTTTTATCAAAAGTTTTTACAAGAAAGTTTTCATGAGAGAAAAAAAAATTTATGTTTATCAATTATATCAATCAATTATCAAAGTTTGATGATAAATTTTTTTTGGAAATTGGAATTGAAACAAATTTAACATATTAGGTTAGAACAAGGTAAAAATCATGAGAAATAAAGAACAAATATGTAAGACTTGTAATGTAGTGACGTCGACAACTAACTTTACGTAATTAATGATACTTTGAAGTTTTCGGTAATTTTTTGTTAATTTACTATCATCACTTCATAAACATTAAAGTCCTTTATTTTTTTTTCTCCCACGAGAGCTTTTCTTCAATTATATATAAATTGTTGGCCATTTTGTCCATCTTTGTTTACGATATCTGTCTGTCGTTCCTCCTTCGTCGTACGACGACAATTATTACTATTTTTATACAACAATTGAAGAAAATCTGCGCGTCGAGAGTAAAACTATATATATATAAAAAAGGAAAATATGATGACTAGAGAAAAAAAAGGAAAATGATGATGTATTAACAAAGTAATTGTATTAAATAATACATAACCTATAGAAAAGTATGATAAATTTGTATTAAACTTTTTTCAATGATGATGTTATAAAAATAAATAAATTAAAATTTATTATTTCTTCAATTACTTTAATATTTTTTTTACCATTACTATTATTTTATTATTATTATTATTATTATTATTATTATTATGAGTAAAAATCCAGATTATAATAAATATTTTACATCAGCTTTACAAAAATTCACCAATAATAATGATGATAGCGGTAGTGGTAGTAACAACGTTCCATTATGCAAGAAAAAATACCTTAAAAGAAATTTTAATAATACTCAACCTGAACAAACAATCGGAAAGGTGATCACCACCAACAATAACACCGATACTTATAACTATAACAATAATGATAAAGATACTATTGACGATAATAACAGAAATAAAGATAACGTATCTAATCAAAATGGAAATCAAACCAAAGAGTCTCAAATAATTGGTTGTGATAAAAAAGAGAACAAAGATCTTTTTTCAATGACAAAAGAAGTTGATTGCATTCAACAACCAGGAGAAGGAAAAAATGACGAAAAAGAATTATTAACAACGGAACAGAAAGATGAAAATGGCAAAGATGAAAGATTAGCAAAAATGCCTGAAGAAATCGAGAGAACTCTAGAACGAATGGAATTTGTAAAAGAAAATAAGGAGGCGGTGGCATTATTAGAGGAGAAGGAAGGAACAATATCTGAAAATTTACAAAAACTAGAAGGATCGACTTTATTAGAATCAAATAATGATAATATTAGTCATAATGTTACTGATACTGTTAATTATGTTATTGGTGATATTAATCATAATACTTTGGACCATAGTAATGATAATATAAATACCTTTTCAGTATTTCAAAATCAATTTCAAAATCAAGTTAATAAAAAAGTTGATTGTCCTTTGGATGAAGGATGGATTTATATTAAAAATATTAGCGAGGATGAATCAGGTGGTAAGTAATTACTATTGTTATTGTTATTATTATAAGTTATTATTACATAATCTTTAATTATATAATTATATATTATAAAGACGACATGATGAGTTATGAAGGTGAATATTCAATTTACTTTATATTCTCTTATATTAGTGTGTTAAATTCATAACAATATTTTGTTTTTTTTTTTTTTTTTATTACCATCGCGTATATATATAAAAAAGAAACGATTTGATTTATTTTATAAAAAATATTTTATACGAGGTTTTATTTCAAATCGTATTTTATTTATTTTTTCACGTTATATTTTTTTTTTTTTTTCATAGATTATTATTACATAAATAATTGATACTAAAAGAATAATTTTTTTTTGAAAATAAAAACTATTATTATTGTTGTTATTATTATTGATAAAATGATGATTTATATATATGTAATTGATGATGATGATGACGATGATGATGAAGAAATACGAGAAGAACAAGAGGCGCTATCTTTTCAAAGTGCTGCAACGTTTCAATATGTTGGAGACGATAATAAAGTTTCTGCAGGCTTTTCTATTTCCTTTTTTTTAAATGTTAGAACTAAAGAAAGAATTCAAAGGAAACAAATTAAAAACGAGTAGAAAAAAAGAGAGGAATATGTAATGATGATGATAATAATAATAATACGAACAATAATAATAATACAATTTATATTTTATATTTTTAGATTGCTTAAAATAACGATATATATATTTTCTTTTTTTTTTATAATAAATAATTAAGTTTATAAAATTTATATTTAATATTCAAAAAAAATTTATTTTATTTTTTGACTTTATAATACTGTAGATGATGATGGATTTTCCGACAAAGAAGTAAAAAATATTTAATAAGTTGAATCAGTGGATGAATTGATGAATCAACGAAAGTTGAAGTTCTTGTTAAAAATTTTTGTTTGAAATATTGCCGTGTTACGAAAATAATTGGGTTATATTAGGATCGCAAAGTTTAATTTTTGGTTCATTAAATTCGATTATAATGATATTATTAATTCATTACTTTATGACTTGCTTAACAAATCCAAAAAAAATTTATTAATTTAATACGAATGCTATTGAACAACCAACTCATAACCAAGAGGATTTTTTAGAGATTGGCTTTTTAGTTTAAAAAAACTTCCCTTTCTAAATCATATCAAAGCTTTTCCAATTATTTGTATATACCTAATTAATACCCTATACTTTATTATTATTTACCATATTTACTTTTTCAAAAAAAATTAATATTGTTGTAATAAAAATATTAGTACATGAATAAATATAATGTTACATATATTTTATAAATATAAATAATTATGAATCGTTGTTTATCATCGTTCGTACCCCGTTAATATTGTTATTTTATTTTGGATAATGGTTGGTAGTTTGCATTGGCACCGGTTTTTGGTCATGTTTTTGTTGGCAAGAAGTTTTTACTTTATCAACAAAGTAATAAGCAACCTCTCCTAATTCAGTTTCGTCAACACCTATTTCTTCTTCTTCTTGTTCTAGTCTAAGATTTAAACCGGGGATTTTATCTAATATGAAAAGTATGACATAGGTGACGATAAAAGAATAACCAAGACCTGCTACGGATGATGCTAGTTGATAAGCTACTTGTACGTGATGACCATCAAGCATACCACCGATTGGAATTTCAGAGCCACCAAGTAATGAAACGCTTCTTTGTGCAAAAATACCAGTCAATATATTTCCGGTAACTCCACCTACACCATGGACAGCAAACACATCCAATGCATCATCAAAATCAAAGATGTGTTTTAATTTTACAGCCAAGTTACATGCTATTCCACCACATACTCCAAATGCTATTGATGAGACAGGAGTAACATAACCCGACCCGGGTGTAATACAGACTAGACCAGCTATTGCACCAGAGCAAAAACCTAGAGCAGAAAATTTTCTCTCGAGTCTATAGTCCATCAACATCCAGGTAAGTCCACCAATTGATGCAGCCAAGTTTGATACCGTCATAGCTGATATGGCTCTGAGATTAGCACCTAGCGCACTTCCACCATTGAAACCGAACCAACCGAACCAAAGTAGGACAGTTCCTAATACAACATTTGCTATATTATGCGGTTTAAATTCATCGCTGCCATGACCATTACGTTTACCGATCACGATACAATAAGCAAGAGCAGCGGCACCAGAAGTGATGTGAACAGGAGTACCACCGGCAAAATCTAGGCCGCCCAAGGTTGAGAACCAACCATGTCTTGACCAACACCAACATGCTATAACATCATAAACCAAAGTACTCCATATAAATATGAATATAAGAAGCGGTATGGTACGAGTTCTTTCAGCAGCAGCTCCAATTGCTAATGCAGGGGTGATCGCAGCGAACATTCCTTGATATATGGCGAAAGCCAATTCAGGAATTCCTTCAGATGAAGGTGATGGATTATCATTAATATTAAGAAAAAACGCCTTTCGTAAATCTCCAATAAATGCGCCACCGTTCTCACTAAACGTTAAACTATAGCCAATCATAAACCACTATATATATATATATACATAATAAAAATCATTATCAAATTTTTTATTAAACGAGTAAAGAATTTTATTCAAAAAAATAAAAAAGAAAACTACCTGAACTGATACAACTGGAATACATAAAAAACATAACATGATAAGTGATAAGGCATTTTTATTTCTTGCCATACCACTATAGAAAAAACCAACACCAGGAATCATAATCCACACAAGAGCAGTCGATATGGCAACCCAACCTACATCTCCTGGTTGATACCTTGTTGAAACAGCTGTAGTACTATTATCTGCCATTATATATACCAATTGTTATTATTGTTGTTGTTGTTGTTATTGTTATTATAATTATGATGCTTATATATCATCAAAGATAATTAATTATTAAAAAATTTTTTTTTTTGGAAATTTTGAATAATGAATACAAAAATGTGATTGTTATTTTAATATATGGAATTTTTTATGGACATCCTCAAGCTGAAATTAGAAGATGATGAAATGATGAATATGAGATGATGTGATGAAATTAATGTAGAAATAATTATAAAAATGAACGATTTCTAAATAATTGCGAAGTAGGGAGAGGGAATGAAGCGATGGATGATGATAGATGATGATAGATGATAATTGAAAGTAAAGATTTATAAATAAATATAAATATAATTTTTTGACTGATGACTTTTAACCAGTTATTATATATGTTTTATTACAATTGTTTTTGTTTTGTTTTTATTTAATTAAACGAAGCAATCAATTTTGCGTGAAAATCGATTACTTTTTTTATCATCAAGAAATTAAATTTCAGAAATGATTTTTTTTTTGAAAAGAAAAAAAAAAAGAATTTATTTTTTATTTATTATCTTTACAATACACATTTTGGGTGTAAATCTACGCAAATATTTGTCTCTCCCTATCATTTAATAATCGTTAATTGTTACACGATAATTGATAAAAGATAGTTATAATGAGAAAATTAATTCTATCATTTATATATATTTATTATTATTGACATAAATAATAAATAATAAGTAAATAAAAAAAAAAGTAACAAATTACAATATCCCGATAACGTTTTGTATATCGGTTTTCTAATTCTGAATCACAAAAATAATTAATTGTTTATATATTAAAAAATATTATCTCCTTCATATCCCCCATCCACCTCGGTTATATCCCACAAAAAGGAAAGTACGACAATTGTAGTTTTTTAATTTTGAATTTTGAATTTTTACCATACAGAGAAATTTTCTACGAGAAATAGATAACGAATTTTTATTAATTTTTATTATTTACATTACGCAATCAAATGAATATGACGATTACTTCTATTTTTGGGTATAAACAAATGTGTGACGCGCATGATCATAACATTTGACGAAGTCACGTGTAGTTGAAATTAAGGGTTTTTTTTCTATACATATTTATATCTATTCACAAAATAAAAAGAAATCTTATTATAAATTATTCGAAAGGGTTGGTTTTTCCATCTTGATGATAAGCTTCGTTATTCCTTTTACGTTCTTTACCAACTCCAGCAAATTGTTTTACCGCTAATTTTATTGATTGTATTGAATTTCTTTTATTATATTGGTTCTTTGCAGTATCGACATAATTATCATCGTAATAATAATAATATTTGCCATTATATTCACCACCACCAACGACATTCGCCATATTGTTGTTGTTATCGTACTCATATTCATATTCATTTGTTAAAATTTCTTGACGATAGAGATTTTCTTGTCCAAAAATTGTAAAATCTTTTTCATATCTAATATCACTATTACCTTTGCTTTTCATTATAAATATACCCTTGTGTTTCTTGTTGTCTTTAATTTTCATACAATAATTATTATTATTACTTGTATTATTATCGTTGTGGTTGTTTAAAACTTGGAAAGGTGTTTTTAGCATGTTATTTTCTTCTTCGTTTTCACTACTTGCGAGAAGAAACTCAGGTTCGTAAAAATCAATTATTGAATTTTTTGTAGATGCAATAAAAGCACCGGTTGAAGAAACGGGTGATGGAAGTGATGATGATGAGGAGGATAAAGATGATGATGAGGACGATGAAAATATAGAGATTCTTTTACGTAATTTTGTAAAACTTCTTGAAGCAGATTTTTTGGTTACATCAATGATGTTTGAATTTTTTTTATCTTTCACATTCTGATTATAATAATCTTTTGAACAAGACATTGTTTCTTGTTCACGTTGATGGTTTTCTAATTTTGTTGGCATTTTATATTATTATTATTGGGTGTTTTTAGAAAATATATTTTTTAGAGGGATTTGTTTGTTTATTAAATTATTTTAGATAAATTTCAGTTTTATTTTTTTTCGAAGTGAGAAGTTTCGATATCTTTTTATAATGAAAAAATATGCACATGAAAAATAATTAATAATGTTAAAAAAATACTTTAAAAATTTTTAAGTGACACGAATTGAATAGTCAAACTGTAACATTTTTAGAAATTATTAAACATATAATAATAAATAATACTATGTTTGTTAATTTTATAGATGTGTAAAAAATATGCATATGTTCAGTAAATTGTTATTACGAATTTGGTAATCTTTACTAACTTAAAAAGTCTCTTTAAAGGGATTGAACGTTAAAATTAGGCGATTATTCGCTTATTTGATACAATGAAGTGCATGTCGTTATGTGGTAGATTATTAATTTTTCTCCCTAACAAGGTTCGTGTAACAAATAATAGTTTCGAATTAAATCTTTCCCTACTTACTTCGGTTTTCCTTTTTATTTTTTTAATAAAAATAAAAAAGTTAAATTATTACGAAAAAAATTTATTTCTCTTAGGCTTTTCTATATATACACATATTTATATGCATGTATTTTAATTGGAAAAAATGGAAAAGGAGTAAATAAAACAAACAAAAAAAACGCATCAAAAAAGCCGAATCCGTGTATAACGTAGATCGCTTAAGCCCGTAGTACAAATGTAGGTTATTATTTACGTTTATTCATTTTAAAATGACAGATCAAAAACTTGTTGTTGTGATATGTATTAACATTATACGTTATCATTCATTACTAATATATTAAAAAAGAAATATTATAAATGATCAATTAGAAAAAGAATAAATTTTCTTTATTATCATACCTAAATAATTTTGCCATGTTGAATCTTGTGTGCATTGATGGTATTGAACTTTAAGAGACAAAGTTTCGACTTTATTATCAATCTTATTGTCTGCAAAAAAATACTGTAATTGTATAGATTGAAACTCTAACTTTATCGTGACAAAGTTTTTTAGAGCTTTTTATCAACAAATTTGATCGCGAAAGCTAGACTAAAATTGGATGATTATCTCCAAATTTGACCGCGAATGTTTGGTGTTATTTCTAAATTTGGTCAGACCAAATCCAAACGTGTGTTGTTTGTAACCGTTAATTTTAGTTATTTATTAGAACAATACTAGCTAATAACAGATAATAAATTATTCCTAATTTATCGATCTAATCCTTTTTTTGATTTTTGATACATATAATAGATAGCATACTATATAATACTAATATTAATATATATGTATCAAAGAAAACATTTTACCGGACACAAAATTCCGATTAGCCTGTTATTATACCAATCAAATAGTTATTACTTGACAAAAAAAACCATTTAAACTCTTTATATATACATACCGCAGTAGATCTAATTATATATCTATATAAAAATCGCATGCAGCAAAGGGTTTTTCCCAGTCCAGGTTCCATATAGTAAGTAACCTTTAGAGAATTATGCTCTTACATGTGACGAGATAGTTTCAATAATAAGGAAGAAGAAGTTATACTGCATGGCAGATCCTCTACAATAGGTGAAAGACCGGAATATTTATTATTATTTGATATACACGTTGGCAAAATGTTGTTTGCGTCAATATTAACTATTACATCAATACTAAGTTATAAGTCCATTTGGTAGCCAAAAGCAAATTCTATGGTTTCAGTTCTTATTTACTGACAATCTACAAAACTTCAGTTGTTAACTTATATTCATACGAATCAGCGACAATGAAACTATTGATTAAATAAATTTTATTTTATAATAGAAACAAAGGTGATTGATAAATGATTTTCAATTATATCGCTTAACGGTAAATGTCCATGATCCTTGAGACTCCTTCATCTTCGTCTTCACCTTCAAATCGAAGTCGTTAAAAATTAATAAGCATCTTCAATTTGAAAAATTTCGGAAATGAAGTTAAGCTAGATGTACTAAACATAAGAACTTTAATATTGGAGATACGAGTTTTCCGGTATAATTTTGATTCATCAAATAAAACTCTTTTCTTCATCTTAAAATATTATTTCATAATTCAACTGACCATAATGGCGAATCAATATTATTGGAATGATTTATGTATTCGATCCAATTGTCACTTTTTGCATGCATATAATTCGTCATTTGACAAATTATCTCTTGTGTATTTGAATCAATAGCTTAAATGATTAGAGGTTGGGACTGGTCAAAAACCGGTTAACCGAGGCCTTAACTACATAGTGGAAATTTGAAGTGTTACACTAATTTTTTATATTGTGCAATGTAGCTTTACAATACGCGGCAAACATTTTGGCAATAAAAAGTAAGTGATAAACCGGATTTGAATTGGATCTGAACTTGATCTCCAGTTTAGAGAGGTAACAAATATATACTGGTGAAGCTTCAGGAGCAATGGGTTCTATATAACATTTCTTGTAGCAACAAACTTCTATTATGCTGGCCTTAACCGGTTAAGTATATATAAAAAAAATTTTTAAAAATATTTTAATAAAAAATAAAAAATCGCACAACTATATAATTATGTTGTCATTTGTCATTTGATAAAATTTCTTTACAATTCTTATGTCTGCTGCTCATTATGAAGCAACTGTTATTTTATCTTTCAATAAAATATAATAATAATAATAATAATAATAATAGAGATAATAATAACATTAAAGCAAATATATGTTAATTATGATGACAATAAATTATAATTACAAACATTTTAATAGTTAGTAAATCAATTTACTCGTGTTTCACTTTTACTTACCATTCTCTTGCATTTAGTCGATAATGTGAATGTGGCTTCATTTCACCTACTGAAACAAAAGATTTACAATTAAAGTGGAACGATTTGTTATTTTTAACCAGTGTTGATTTCCAAAACTAGAGAATCGTGAAAGTCAAAAGGCTTCGCCATAAGTCGAACTAGTTTTGATGTTTGACTATTGACTTTTGATTTAATCTTTCGACTTTCGCCTCTTCGAATAGTTTTGGCGATCAACACCAATTTAAAAAAAAAACCGATTCAAGATTCTTCTGGCTAAAATGCATGTCGATTCTTTTCATTTATCAAAAATTGCGGATTAAGAGTGATCTACATTTTAACCGGTTAATGGAATACTTCAACCGGTTCCAACTTCTATAAATGATCCCAAAATGCCACTATATTTCAGCCTAGTTGAGGTAGTGTTCATAAAACAATAGAATAAACAGAAACCAAACATTTTATAAACAATTCATCATCATTGATCGAATAGTCCATACAGCTTTTGGTTCATTCATCATTGTATTCTTTACTATTCCAAATTTTTTGATTTTACATAATTGCCATCATTTGCTGGGGTGTTACACATCAGTATAAATACAAATATATAATTGACCACAATATAATAAGCATAGTAGAATGAAATGTTACACCAATTTTTTATATTATGCAATGTAACTTTACAATGCACGGCAAACATTCTGGGCAATAAAAATTAAGTGATAAACTAGATCCGAACTTGATTTCCGTTTCAGAGAGGTAACTACTATATACTGGTGAAGTTTCAAGAGCAATAAATGGGTTCTGCATAACATTTCGTGTAACAAACAAACTTCCACCATGTTAATTCAAACTCTCAAATAGACCTCTATTTAAATTAGTGTATAACTACTAAATAACATGTACTTCAACACAATGGCTTTATTTTTTAATTTTTTATTTATAAAAAAAAGTTTTAAACAAAAATAAATAAATTTTTTAATAAAAATTTTAAAAATCTACAGCCATTAAGTGGAAGAATAAGTTCCAAGCTTTCATTTGATACTATTTTTATAACAGTAAGAGAAGGATTGATTTACTAGATAAATTTTGAAATTTCGTAGAGATTTATTAGATTATTACAATCGTACCTCCATACAAGGACAACTCTATGTTAAGAACACATTTTGCTTTTACCAATGGTGTTCTCATATGGAGGTACAACTGTATATATTGAATCCATTTTTAGAAAGATCATCACGTTGAACGCATTTTTCGCGAAATCTTAGAACTTTATATGAAATTTATATTATTCAATGCTCAGGTCCTTATTGTGGATATAAAATTTAATGATTTTGTACTATCTAGAACTTAAAAAAGTGAAATCAACTATCAATAATAATACATTAATAACAATAAAGATTTGCTGGTTGTGTTTTGAATCATGTTTTTAAATTTTTAATTGCTAGTTTCCTAGATCTTGTAGAATCATGAAATTTCATATGTTTAATATCTAAAACCAAAGGTTTTCATTTGATATAATTTAACCACAAGAACCTAAATCATAAATGACTTTTTTATCATGTAGAATTTTTGTAGAATTTTCAAAAAACTGCATTTGAATACTTTCTTCCAGGTACTAAAAGCAAATATTTCAATGTAAATAAAATTTTTTTTTTTTATGCTTTAATTTTGTATCGCGGAATAATTGTAAATAAACAAGTTAGGTGAATATCCAAAACTAATGATTTTTTTTTATCATTTTACTCAATAAAAAATCCTCGCATATAATATATGTGGTCAACTATTTTTATGTTTATTATAATTTGTAACACCACAATCATTTATTGTTTGTTATTGTAACCGATCACAATTTTTTTAATAATGAGTATAAATTTAGTATGCCTGCTACACCAGATAATAAGATTAAGATCATTCTTTGCATGTGACGTTTTTTTGTTAATATGTGTAACAATCAATGAATCCCATAAAATGATTGATACAAATACAAATAAAAATACATAAATAATCAATGCAAATCTGATACCAATGGCATGTCTTCGCTTTTCAAAGTGTAATCGTTTTTACCTAAGCCAGTGTTTTATACTGCGCTTCTCTCAACTAAATAATAATGAACCATATATGTTACAAGTATTATTTGGTAACAAAATTAAAATTAAATGTTTATTTATCAACCAAAATATAGCACAGTGATGTTAATCGTTCGAGAGACTGTTGAATTTTCGAGGATAATGGTTCAGAATAGTAAACATGTACGCACTAGGCGAGAACACCAACCAAATTCGCTTTTATCATTTAAATACAATCAATGTATTGATATTAATTGTATTAAATTATTCACGGATGGTTAAATACGTATTACTAAATTTGGAGAGAATGAGTATGGCGCAAACATCTTTTGAATTTTGTGTTAGGATTACAAATTATTGATGGAAATTCCAAAAATCTTAGAAATATGAAAATAATGCCGAAAACGTTAATGTTTGTTTAATAAGATTACTTTGAAATGTTTTTAAAGACATTAAATTAAATCACCTGACCCAAAAGATAATGAGTTTTTTACGGATTATAAAAAAATAATGTCAAAGCAAAATTGGAAATTTCGAACAAATCTTTAAAGTGTTATGAAGTTTTTAGTTTAATACTATATTTGGCAAAAAGAATTTTCTTATTAGTTTTTATAAATAAAGTAATACGTATTTTTTATTGCTATATAATCAACCCTAACGCAAAATTCAAAAGAGAAAAACGCTCAACCATCCATCTTTCTTTAGTCATAGAGAAAAAACGGGTCTCACAAAAAGTCGCTCCGCAGTCGTTTTTGGTTTTATCCCTTAAACGGGTTTTCTACTATTGATTGTGTTGATAGCAGCCCATGGGGACAATTTCCGAAAGGTTACACCTTTATCCCTCAGTTCGTAGGGATAGAGCCTCAGCCTGGGAAAACATATAAGAGGGATATCCCCCTTATCAATTCACTCAAGATATACGGACCAGGTGATCAGAGATATATCCGTACATTTATTATATTTATCCCTCGCCAGGCTAAAGCTGTATCCCTCTGAACACAGGGATAAAGGTCAGCCCTACCCGTAAATCGTCCGCATGAAATTTTTTTTCTCTGTTATAAAAAACTTTTTCTGAAGGTATACTTCCTAATACGAAAATGATCTTTGAAAATAAAAATTCGGTTATTGTCCTTGTGGTTTTCGTAAAATCTTCCTTAAAAGTTGGTCGTTTGACTATTTTTACTACAGATCGTTAAATTGGCCAATAAGAATTTAAGAGATAATTAATTTTTATATATAGCTTAGACAAGGAAAAAAACGGGTTATTTACATCATTTTTAACTAAAAAAAAACTGCAACTATAGTCGTTGAGGACAATCCTGACAGAGCTTTCAAATCAAACATAACATCAATGACATCATTATCTAACAAGATAATAGGTGGTATCGAAAGAATAGTCAATGGTAAATAATTAAAGAAATAAAATAAATTCATTGTGGAAACTTGAGGAGATAATGATTTGACTGACGTCGAAGGTGAAATTAATCGTTGAAAGAAAATGATGGAGGCCTGAAATAATAGTGATAATAATAATAATAATGACATTAACGATAATCTATCATCATCAATTAAACGTGGTTGTAGAAGGCCCAAAAAAGACCAGAATCTAAATAGTAAAAAAACAAAAACAACATTAATAGTGATAACAGCGATAAAAAAGTTGACATTAATGTTAATTCATTGCCATTGGTTAAAGATCAAGATCTAAATGGTAAAAGTGTAGAAACCATTCCTGGTACTGATAAATCTGATGCAATTAATAATGTTTATTTACCATAATCAGCTAATCATGGTCATGGAAGATCAAAAAAAAAAAAAGATTTTAAATGGTAAAGGTGTTGGAATCAATCCTAGTATTGATAAAACAACAATAACAGTAATGATAATGCTTATTTAAAATCATCAGTTAAATATGGCCATGGAAGGTCTAAAAAAGGTCAGTTTCTAAATGATGAAGATGTTAAAATCAATTCTAGTACTGATGAATTTGATGCAAACGTCATAGTAATAATGTTAATGTAAATGGTGATTATGTTAACGGTAATAATAATTCATCGTCATTGGTTAAACGTGGTTGTGGAAGACCTATAAAAATAATCAATCACATCAATATAATAATAAAAAAGCTGGACATGGTTAGACCAAAAAATCGTAAAGAATCCAAACATTATAATAATATCATTAAATGTGACAGGGGCAGGTCAAGTAAAACTGATTACGCATCACAAAATCATAATGAATTGGTTACAACTTCAGAAACTACAAATAAAAATAAAAATATTGATTTTTCAGATAAAGTTGAAATTCCAGTAAAACATAGTCGTGGTAAGCCAAAGGAAATTGATGAAGAAAACACTAACCTTGTTGCTGAAAATTCCAAGAAATACAAGTTGAGTGATAATGATAATACAGATGACATAACAAAAAGATCTAGGGAAAATAACCACTAATAATAATAATAATAATAATAATAATAATAATAATAATAATAATAATCACTAATAATAATAAAACAAATTGTTTTAATGAAATATCGTTGATTATAAGAAATAATTAGAGATTCAAATTAAAAAAGATTTTTAAAAAGAAAACTTAATATTAATGGGGGGTTGGTGGGTTGAAAGCTTACAAAAAAATTAATTTATTATTATCATCATTATTATTATTATTATAACTTTTTCTTTTTTATTTGTATATGAAATCAAAATTTATGATCTTTAATAATATTATTAAAAGATATTTATTGCTTTTTTTTTACCATTATTATTGGTGTGATTTTTTCTGCCTGCCGACGTTTTTTGGGATTCTTCATTCTCATCATCTTTGTCATCATCATCTTTAGATTTGGACTTTTTTTCGTTCCATTCTTTTATCAAGTCATTAGTACAATTTCTAGCTGGTTCCTATTCATCATCATCATCATCATCATCATCATCATCATCAATATTAACAATATTATTAACAATATTATTAACAATATTATTAACAATATTAAATAAAAAAACATTATTTACCCAAGATGGTTCCCAAGGTTTTCCATTTTCATCTTTACCTAACCAATTGACTAAATAATAAATTTTTCCATCTTCCTCTTTTTCATCTAAAAGGCACTCTGCTGACCAAAAGCCCATATTTGTTTATTATAAAAAAAAATCAATAATGTGTGGAAAATATATCTGTTTCCGTAAATATATATAAAATATTTAAAATTGATGATGGATAGTGTGTAACAAAAATACCGTGATTGGCTGACTAATAATTATTTCCAAATTTGGTAATTTTCCACAAACATCGCGTTTTGTAAAGGTTTTAGGCTACCCTTAAAAATTAACACGTAAAATTTTATTGGTCAGGTAAAATAGGACCCGAACAAATCTTGGGAGATGGCACATTTGAGAAAATACCCACTTTGTTGTCATTTTTGGAAATTATTTTTTGCGATCGACATCGAATTTATCTTAATTAAGGAATGATATTCAAATTTTCTACCCAAAATTGACCAGTACTAAGGTCCTGGTAAAATCATGTGAGCGACATACTGGTTTCACAAACTTTTTAGAATTCCTTTAGAAGTAAAGTTCATCAATTCAAAATTAATCAAATGTTTGAAATTGAGGAAATAATTGGTAAGTATAATTACAAATAATTTGAAATATTTCAAAGTACAATCCAAACTTTTCATTGGGTAAGTGGAAGTGTTGCCCACACACTCCACTTTATTGAAAAAAATTTTTTATGGGATTAATTTTAATTTGTCTTTCATCAAAATGTTAATCTTATTTACAATGTTACAGATTCGTTGTTTGAAGAATATAGCTCAACATATCTGAAAACTCAATCAGAAGAAAATTTTTTAGATGCACCTCAAAATTATGAGAAATTAATTAGTAAAGTGTTAGTAAATCATTTATTTATTTTTTATCATCATTATATTACTATATTTTTTATTATTATATATGTTTACATTTATATTCAAATATTTAAGATATCAAAGAATTTACGATTATGAAACTTCGAAAGTAGCATCTATTTTAGAAGTTGAACGAAATACATGGTGTTTACTTCATGAATTAGAAGCGTTTGTATTAATAAAATTATGAATCAATTCTGTAAATCTGAAGATTTTTTGATAAATGTATGCATACATAAATAGACTTCGTTTAACAGAGAAAGAAAAAACCAAAATAACTGAAGATCCATTTAAGACAGATAAGAAACGTCTCGATGAACTTTTTATAATAGATGATGAATTTTCAGAAGCTTGGGTGCGTTTTTTTTATGTGCTGTGTTCAAACAAATACGATAGATTAATTATTTAACATTTTTTATTTTATTTTGTATAGGTTGTACGTCAGTGGTTACAGAGTACTGCACCATCATTTAATCAAGTTGAAACTTTTACTGAATTTTTTCAAGACACTCTTATAGAAAATAACACAATTAATGATAAATCAAAATCAAAATCAAAAAACATTGAAGCAAGAAATGAAGAGATTCTTAAAGAAAATGATCATATCCCTGATTTTAAATTGGTGTCGCTACTTGGTCTTTTTGAATTTAATGGCAAATTACATCCAAATGATGAAGTAATACTTTTTTTTATGATAATTTTTAAAATTATAGTTTAAAGTTTTCTATATTTATATCTATAATTTAAATCTTAATAGGTTTATAATAGGGAACTTTATAAATCAATATTTGAATATTTACGTAGAGGAGAATATGAAACTGCTTGTGATTTGTGTAATAAAGCTAGTCAGCCATGGTTGGCTGCATGCATAAGTGGATTTTTTTTATATGATGAAAAAGGTGGGGGTTTTTTTTTAAAATAAAAAGAAAATCTTATTCAAAAAAAATTAATATTTATTTAATATCTATTTATGCATAAAAAATAAAATAAATAAAAAGATTCGGATTTTATCAATTTTGATGAAGAAACATTTGGCAATTTCAATAGAGAGATATGGCGAGTAGCATGCTATAAAGCAGCTAAAGAGGTTAATGTAATTTATTTATGAAATAGAATATATAACAAATAAATATACATACACTTTGTATATATTGAACTATATTATAGATGGTATTTGCACTTAATTTTTAATCTAAAATTTTTTATTAATTTAAGACACATCGAGACAAATATAATCGTGCAATTTTTTCTACACTTTGTGGTGATGCGGAAAATGTATGTTATTTAACAATAATTAGGTATTATTATTATTGTTGATTTTGGTGTTTGAAAGATATTTAATTTAATAATTTGAATGTTAATAGGTTCTTCTTGCTTGTAATTCTTGGGAAGATTATCTTTGGGCATATTATAACGAATTAGTTGAAAGTAAACTAGAACAGGTTTGTAATTATTTAAATATTTATTATTTAAATATTAATTAAATTAATTAATTGATACATGTACCTATCTGTTTCAAAGTATTTTTATGGAAGTATTCGTCAAAATAAGATTATAATTGATGACTTTAGAATTTCATCCAAAGTATTAAATTTATCACCAACGGATATATTTATTAAAGTAAAATCTCATGAATCTAACAAGTAAATAAATATATATATAATATGTATATATAATAAAAAACCATAAAAAACATTTATTGATTATAATATTTAATTATAAATTTAGGGATCCAGCTAATAAGGCTTTTCATGAAATTCAAACATACATAATTTTGAATGATAAAGATGGAGTGATTAGATTTGTAAATCAAACCCTATTTAATAAATACAATCTTCGTAATGATGAGTAAGTTATACTTGATTTTACAATATATACACTTTTTAGGCGTACAATTATTAATTAATATTTTTATTTTTGATAGTTCGCTTCTTTATTCACACATTCTTCAATTTGCGGCACATTATGTATTATATTTATTTGATTTAATGGATTCAGTAGATAATGATGCTTACGAGATTCTTAAATTATATGTAGATTATTTAATAGAACAAAAGAAGGTAATTATAATTGACAAAAAAAAATCATAATATTTAATTAAAATCATTACTGATTTTTTTTTAATTTCTATATAGGATTTATTAGTTCCAATATATGCATCCAAATTGCCAAGACAATTATCAATTGAAGCATATGCTAAATTATTAAAAAGTAATTGAACTATTTGATATTTACTAGTTTATTTTGATATGATTTTACTTTATTAATTGTTTATTTATTCAGGTATTATAATGGAATATTATGAAAGTAGGTATAAAATATTTAAATTGGGTAATGAGTATGGACTTGATATGTTTGAAATTGCACAAAAAGTTTTTGGAACGATATATGAAGAAGTTAAGGTAGATTATTTGATTATATAAATATGATCTATCATATATAATTATATAATACAATAAATATAATCTTGATAATATAATAAAATATTTTTTGATAGGACAATTACAATCAAATGTCATCAATAATAATATTATCACCTAATATATCTATTGATCCACTTGATAAAATTCAAATTGATGGATTAGAATATATGACTTTTAATTCCAACCATATTATGGAAACATTGGAATATGCCAACACTTTGTCCAGAAGATTTCTGTGTTTGTTTTATTTTATACATATTAAAAAATTTATTATATACCTTATTTATTATATATATTATTGGTATTAATCATATTATATTATTATATTATAGTATGTGGAAAATTAAATGCAATTCAAATGTTAATAGTGAGCTTGGGTAAAGATAATTCAAATTTAGCGAATTATAAAATGTCAGATTCAGATATAGAATTGGAGCATTTATTTTATGTTAAAATTGTTGACTTTTTTGTAAAGCATGTTGAATGGTTGGATATTTGGAAAAAAAAAATTCAAAAGTAAGGAAGGAATTATTTTAAATTTTCATTAGAATAAATTTTGTATGAAATAAATCATATTTTGTATATATTTTTTTTTTCCTAAAAAAAGTGCCAAATTTGATTCATATCAAACTGAAGACTGGAACGAATCTATCAAAGTAAATTTTTTTTCTCTTTTAATTTGATTTGATTATATTAATATATATTAATTTTTTTTAAATTATTTTAAAGGAAAATTGTGAAAACTTGGAAAGATCATTTGATGAACTTATAATTTTATATTATAATCCACAAGATAATGATATAGACGAATATACATTAACCACAGATAAACGTTAGGGACATTCAACTTATAATGATATGTTATTTTATTTTAATATTTTTTATTTTAATATTTTATTTATTTATTATAGATGAAGCTTCAACGAAGGAAATTACATCTATTTTAGATATTTATATTCCAGAAGTAATTATTCGAATGTATGATGTTTTTTATAAATCACGTGAAATTATTCCAGAGTAAGTATTATCATGGATATTAATTAATTAATTAACTATGTTATATAATGTTAATGCTAATATATTATATTATTATATTAAATAGTAATTTATATAAAAGTTATCGTCTTGCAGACCTAGTGGTTGATGACGAACACAAACTTTACACACATTTCAAGAATTCAAATAAATTGAATTTATTTTTAAAAAATATAAGGATTTCATTTATTGAAATAATGAGAATAAATCCACATGTAATTGACAAATCATAATAGACTTAATAAAAAAAACAGAACATTTTTTTTACTTATAAATTTTTTCTTTTGTACAATAAAAATTCATATTCAATCCCATTTTCTTCTTGCCTGCCTTTTGGTACTTTTTCATTAACAAAACTCTCCAATTCATCATGAGAAGCTAATCCAAAAACATTTTCATCAATTGTTGGAAAAAAGGTATCGCATTCAAAATTTTGATAAACCCTTGTAATTAAAATATGTGAAAAGTTTTTTGATTCCATTGCTTCTTTATAAGCATATGAACCTCCAATAACAAAAATATTTGAAATGCTGGGATCATTTTTAAGATTTTCAATGGCTGCATCTAAAGTTGGATAAACAAAATGCGTTGTAGAACTAGAAATTTTTTTTAATTTATTATTATAATGATGATGATGATGATGATGATGATGATGATAATGTAAATCTAAAAAAAATTTATACCCTGAATTATCTATAGTTTTTGATAGTACAATGTTTAAACGATCTTTTAATGGTTTATATTTTGGTGGAATAGCTTCCCAAGTTTTACGACCCATTACAACAGCATTTTGAAAAATCGAGTTATCATTTTCAAAGTTAATATCATTGCTATCATTGTTCAATGAAATTTTTTTTGTTATTCTTTCAAAATATTTCATATCTTTGGAAAGTTTCCATGGCAATTGATCCTTGATACCAATTCCCATATTATCGGCCACAGCTGATACAAAACAAAGTGAATAAATGAAATGAAAATGATGCTAGATTCAATATTCAACGTTACATTTATATGTGTGTATGTATGCTATATAAATTTTAATTTTGTTACCCGCAATTAATGCAAAATTTTTTGATCGCATTTTTGTTTGATAGTAATAGATTATTATTTTTATTTTTTTAACGAAATTTTTTAATCGCTGATCCGTGAAAATTTGCCATATATGTATGTGTGTATATTGATAATAATAAAGATTAATAATTTTTTTAATATTTCAGTATATATAAATAGCAATTTAATTAACACCTTGATTTTGTTTATTTAATACTCTATCTTTTCTTTTCTAACAAAAGCAAGATTTTAGTCTCCACCAGTGGCTGCTTCATCATCTTCATTCATTATTATCACCTGGTGTGCTTTCAACATCATGGCATGTCAAAACTGTTATTATCAGCTTCATTTATCTCATCTCATCTGACTTTTCATTATGCTCGATCCCTCTAATACAAAATTACATATTGGCACAGCAAACATATTGTAATTAACAAAAAATTAATTTTAACGAAGAAAATTATAATAACTATCAATAATACAATATAATAACGTATACATGATATGAATAAAATTTATGATAAAAAAAATAGTAGATTTTAATAATTTAAAAGGTTCTAACTAATTGATTTTTCGTATTTTTCAAATACGTTGATTTCGTCAACATGCAGGTGAATTGCAGTAATTCTACAAGTCGCCCCGTAGTCAACAACACTATCCAATTTATCCAAAAATCGAGACCCAAGCTTAGCAGACAGATTAAAGATACCATAACCTGAAAATGCTGCAATTAGAACACCCAAATTTCTGAATAATTAATTAATAAAATGGGATAAAATTCGGATAAATTGTTGAATAAATTTAATTAATAACCAGAGTGATAACAAGTAGCGACAATCAGCATTCTTATGATAAACATTTACCCAGAAATCTCACCATATTTGTCCCCTTTTCTTTTGGATTTCTTTGGCATGTTGAAAAAAGAATTAGAACACCAACATCTCACGGTTTGTATAATCGAGGTTATGGTGCCCATTTACTTTTATCATTTTATCAGTAAAAAGAAGATCCTTCCAAAACATGTCACATGTTTCAAAAACATTTTCATCGTTTATTGGTGGTGGTCCAGTTCCAAAACTTTTTTCCATACCAAATTGATCCTCCTGACAGTTGCATGGAAAGTATTTCTTGTTGCATCAATATGTTTCCAGAAAAAAAATGACGAATCCATAAAATCAATATTATCAATCACAGCAACATTCCATATTGAAAGGTGACTTGTGGTTGACGAGGTTGACGACAGTTTGTGGGGATGGAGGTCTAATTTTTTTGTGGGATCTGCTGCGAGCATTCTTTCAGTTTCACAACGAAGCTCATGTCTTGATGTATGAGGAACTACACCAATAGTGTGAAAAACTTGACGTAAGATGCTTAATAAATCTGTGTATATAAATAAACCTTTATTATTTTTTTTGTAAATAATAATTTTTTGTTGGTTTAAGTTACGCAAAATTCAGGTTTTATTTTGTAGATCATTTCTTCACTTTTTTACCAATATTTTCACTCTAATGTTATAGATTAATAATAATAATAATAATATTATTATTATTATTATGTAAAATAGAGGGTTCCGGAACCTGGTTTTCCATCCATACCTCCAAACTGCTCATTATAAAGTATTAAAATATGAGTTGGCAAAGATGATTTCATTTTAACATTGTTGAATAAATCATCAACTATGTCATTTCCAGATGTCCAAGTACTGAAAAGGCTTTGTAATTGTAGACTAATACAACCAACTTTCACGGAACTTATTAGAGGATCTTGTTAGTTTGCAGTTGTTACATTCTTTTGGTTGGCCCGATTCATCACTTGCATTTCCTAATTCAGTATCATGAGTGAACTCTTCTTTACAAAATCCTTTTTCATTTTCAGAAAACTTCTTATCGGAAGAAAGTCAATCCAAGTTTAAATCGTAATTGTTTCATTGAACCAACCAGTAGACCAAATATTTCTCTATTTCTCCTCATAAGTAACGATATTTTAGGTCTGGTAGACTTGTATTCAAACCCTCATCTTTTTTCTCAGGATTGGTTTTTGAATGAGCTCACCTAGATTTAAACCCATGGAATATATTTCATCTGTCACTACAGAAGCCACAAAAGTATTAAGGTAGTCGGGATCGCTGCCAATGATCTTATATATGACACATAAAGATTTTCTTTTTTGGAGTTACGATATTTTTGAGTAACAAATTCAAATATTTGACTTCCATATATAGATACTACAAAACCAGGGCTGAACTCGTCATCAAAAAAAAAAAAACTACATAAAGCTAATTGTTAAAGATGCTTATTTTTACATATCGTTGTTTTCGTTGAAATTAAACATAACAACGAAAACAATAATTTATTCGAAAAAATTATCCTTGAACGTAAAAATTTTATTGACTTTATACACCAATCTCAATTCTGATACCACAACTGCTGATACAAAGGATAACAGGAAGCAAATCTATAAATAAGAAAATCTTTGTGTAATAATAATTCTTATGGTGGGCGTTGGATATTGGTCATTCTAAATTGTTAAACGACCCGTTTGAAGAATGAAAGCGGAGTTCAACTAATCAAAAAAATTTTCCATATATTTTCTTTCAAAATAAAAATGCATCTTTTTTCTTCTTTCATTATTTCACGAAAAAAAAAATGAAAAAATCAAAATGCGTTCGAATTGTCATTAGTGCCTGAGTTTGACTTTTTTCAAATTTTGGCTTTAACTATGTGTAATAGTAATAATACACAACAATAAAATAAAAACATGCTTTAATGTCTGAGTTTGAGGCAACATAGATTGATCAATATTAGTAGTACGTAGAACATCCTTTACCATAGCACATAAGACAAGTTTTGGTATAAATTTTGTAAATTTTAATTTTGAAGATTTAAGTGATAAAATAGAAAACAAAAGAATGCTGGAATTTTTTTATTGTTGAATCACGATAGGTCAACCAACAGAGTTTGGTGATGAGATTGTTCTTTAAATAATGCAATTTTCATTTTTATCAATTAATATTGTTAGAGAAAAATTTACTGTTTGTCAAAAAAAAACCATTATAACAAAGTTACACGCCATTCAATTTCCCACAAAGGAAAACAAGTTTTTAAACGAAAACGTGACAGCGAGCTTCGTGTCTTTTACTCACACAACGACATCACTGAGGTCAAGACAATAATAGTCTATTTTATCAATTCAAAAAAATACAAATAGAACGGCCGTCCCCACATTTTTTTTTTGTAGAGAAATTCCTCTCAGGCCATTTCAGCGCACGGAACTCAACTTTCTACGACGTTCCTGTCCATCTTCAAGCAATCAAGTTTACAGACGATGAGCACATTCAAACCACAAAATCATTTATCATCACACAACGTTATACAAGATGGTCGAAAAATAAAAATACCACTTCGCCAAGTGTTTCATAGCATCACAACAAAAATACACGATTCAATTGATTCAATTTAACCCACGCAATTGTTGATCGACCAATCAAAATCGTGAATTTGATAACGTAAAAATAAATGTTAACATAAAACATTGATCCATTTTGTCAACAATCACTTCACCAACAGTTGTTTCGTTAACAAATGGATCGAATTTAAGAAGTTGGAAGCAACCATTTGAAATAGTCTAATAAATTAAATTGTACTACTCGAAAATGTATTTAAAGGGGTGGTTTTCGACTTGGTTGAAGAATAACTCTCTTCCTAACTCTTCTCTTGATCATATCTCACGATATAATCAAAATAACCTTAACATAACGAATGTCAAAATAATCGTAAACGCGACCAATTTAAGATACACGATCGAGAGAAAACATGAACAATGTATGAAAAAGTCAAACAAATTTATTTAATAAAACAAAATTTACAACCCAAAAATTTTTTTTTTTGCATGTAATAAAATTCCATTATTAACTATTAACAATCTAATTATATAGATCTTGACCGACCAAACCCGCCTATATGGTTATTGAATAATTGATAATAATAAATAAACTGTTAATTAAACATATTTTACAAACAGCTTCATAGATCTCGACTTTAAGACTTACTTTGATCAAACCCGCCTATAATAACAAACATTCATTTTGGAAACTTGATTTGCAAATAGATCTTGACTTTAACACTCACTTCTACCAATCCCACCTATATAATCATTTGAATAATTGATAAAGCGCTCATTAAATATATTTTACAAACAGATTCATAGATAGATCTTGGCTTTTAACAATTATTTCTATACAAGCTATTCAATAATTGATAAACGTTCATCAATATATTTTACAAACTTGCTTTGGAAGTTTCGTATGTCGTCGTCATACGTCTTGTATTTAACAGTTTACTTTTTCTGTTTAATTTTATTTTTTTTTTAGATTACACAAATAAAAATCATGGAATAAATTTAATCCAATGAAATGGTTGTTATCCCATAAAAGAAT
>CAUDNR010004176.1:16584-38123 GCA_958430865.1 Entrophospora sp. SA101 | reverse complement strand
TGTCATGTAAAGCAAGAAGACAGGATGGTCATCCCTGATATGGAATGGTCACATAAATTTTCAATATGTGATGTCCATAGGATTTGTGAAATACTGACAAATACTGAAAACATATCATGATGAGGAAGCTAGGTGCAATGGAATACTTTTGCTTCAGTACCTAGTAACCAGATATTCCACTACTTCTCTTCTGCACCCTATGAGTACCATCTAAGATCTGTGAAACTGATGTACTAGCTAAACAAGAAAATTGACATTGAAAGTGATGAGAGGGCAAGTAATCCTTGCTGTAATGAGTTAGATTCATCATTAAGATTTTGAGCATCTTGAGCTTACAATGAGGTTTCATTTAAAGAAATACTTTCAAGCAATTCTCCTTTTTTTACTTCCTCATAAATTATTTATTTTTAGTATAGGTTTGAGAACTAACATTATTTAAAGATGATGGATTTGATGAATAAGTGAAATAAGTGAGTTGGTCTGATAAACAAAAGGAAAAACAGATTTATCTCCAGTTCAGGATTTATTCACCTAATTAATTATTTTCTTGCAAGAAACCTCTCCTATTAAAGCTGTGTCAACTTCAAAAAAAGGTTCTTCTATGCCATTGATGAATTGAATAGAATTGGTGTAATACAAATGTGTCCAGAGTCACATTGTCATATTTTTCTGTTTAATAATATTTTCAAGGAAGACAAATTATCATCAACTCTTGTTACAAATTGAAGCTGACTACCATTTGACATTTCAATGAATATAAATTTTATTTTTAATTAATTATGACAAAAACATTTCATCATGTATCATTTAATCATGACATATCAATAACTCATTTTTGACATTCAACTTTAGTAATTGTCAATTATTCATCATTTATCATTCTATTTTATTTTATTTTATTGGACAAAATCATGTTATTTGTAATACTTTAAGAAGTATAAATATTTTTGAAATCTCCTTTAGTGAAAAAAAAATTAATCAATAAAAATAAATAATTGATCTTTCAATAATAACACTTTGGTAATAAAAATAACACTTTTCATTAATTGATAAATCTAGCATGATTGATTGATTTATAACCCTTTCTGATGATTAATGGTTTGGCCAACATTTAATTATTAGTTAGACCCTTTTATTAGTTTTATTATATTGCTTGTAGGGACCCCTCAAGTAGTGTAGTTGGATATTTCAGTTTAGTTTGAACATTATTATGCCAGATTTAATGATTCTGCAATAGAGTTGAGTTTTTATTTGTAATAAAATTTTTGTTTGAATTATTCAAATCATTTGTTTATTATTTGAATATCATAATTCGTTTATTGAATTGACATCATTCATTTATTATTCGAATTGACATCATCATTCATTTATCATTCAAATTGACATCATTCATTTATTATTATTATTTGAATTGACATCATTTGTTTATTATTCAAATTGACATCATTCATTTATCATTTGAATTGACATCATTCATTTATTCAAATATTTGTTTTTCTTGAATTATTTGTTTTATTTCATTTATTCAAATTGTTTATTCAAACTATTTGTTTATATGTTTATTCAAATTATTCGAATTATTATTATTTGTTTATTTGTTTTATTTAAATTATCAATTGAATTATTTATTTTATTTATTTATTTGAATTATTCGTTCATTCATTTTATTTGAATTATCAAATTATCAAATTATTCATTATTTATTTTATTTGAATAAACTTTCAATGTAATTCAAATACTCAAATTCATAATAAGCAAAAACCAAATTAACCAAATTTTAGAAGACAAACTATTAACCAAAATCACTAAATTATGGACTCGAATGAACCAAATCAAGTCAATAACGAACAAAAGATTAAGAAATAGAGTGAAAAATATGGATAATGAGTAAAACAAATAATTCAAATAAACCCTTATTCAAATAGAAGCCCTAATCAAGCAGTATAGTTGTATGTAGTGATTTTAGTTTAGTTTTCCAGATTTGGTGACTCCAACAACACAGATCACATGCTTGCAATATTTTATTACAGTTTTATGACTTTAGGGTGTCAATGCTGAATTGTTGTAGTTCAGATAAAATTTAATTTTTTTTTTATATAAATCTAATATTAATTAATATATTTTTGTGATACATATTTGTGGCTGAAAAAAAAATTCTTTAAAAAAAAATTTTTTTTTTACAAATATACAAAAACCACAATGGAAAACATTTCAAATGAAAATAAACATCATGACAATACTTCTACTGACAAAAATGATGAATATTCTGATGAAAGACATGGAAGGTATGGGGAATGTCTAACATGCAATAGATATAATACTAATTATTTATGGTGTAAATCATGTGATCCAAAGTTATTAACTGAAGGATGGACTAGTGGCAATGAAACATTAGATGAGTTGATTAAAAGTACACAACTTAAAGCAACTGAGTATTGGAATAATTGTTATCTTCAATGGATTCCTTATAATGATTTAACAAATATTGGAAAGATAGGTGAAGGTGGTTTTGCAACTATATCCAAAGCTACTTGGTTAAATGGTGATAAATATTTAAATATTGGACATAAAAAAATTATTAATGATAGGAATGTGGCATTAAAAAAAACTACATAATTCACAGAATATTTCAGATGAATTTCTTAATGAGGTAAATTATTTTATTTTTTTATTTATTCCTGATTTTAAATATTATTCTGAAATTCAATGTATTTTTTTTATATAGTTTAGAAATCATGTTACATTTTATGGTGAATCTTTTATAAATAAAATTTATGGATTAACACAAGATCCAGCTACAAAAGAATATATCTTTGTAATGCATTACATGGGAGATGGAGGTCTTCAAGATTACAAAGATCCATATATTAGAAAAGAAAAATATGGGGAATGTCCAACATGCAATAGATATAATACTGATTATTCATGGTGTCAATCATGTGATCCAAAGCTATTAACTGAAGGATGGACTAGTGGCAATGAAAAATTAGATGAGTTGATTAAAAGTACACAACTTAAAGCAACTTGGTATCATTATAGTAATCATCTTCAATGGGTTCATTATAATGATTTAACAAATATTGAAAAGATAGGTGAAGGTGGGTTTGCAACTATATCCAAAGCTACTTGGTTAAATGGTTATAAAAATATTGTTGAAAATAAAAGATATAATGAAGATATGACTGTGGCATTAAAAAAACTACATAATTCACAGAATACACTCACCTGCCAAAAGTATCCGGATACTTTTGGCAGGTGAGTGTATTCTGATGAATTTCTTAATGAGGTAAATTATTTTATTTTTCTATTAATTTCAGATTTTTTAGATATTATCAATTATTATTGTTGTAATTAAATAATTTATTTTTATTTTAGTTCAAAAATTATATAAATTTTCATGACAAAAGTGATATTATTCATATTTATGGATTAGCACAATATCCAATTACAAAAGAATGTATATTTGTAATGACATATATGGAAGATGGAAGTCTTCAAAATTATTTAACAAAAGATTTTAAAAATTTAAAATGGGAAAACAAAATTAAAATTCTTTATTTTATTATTAAAGGTTTAAGAGGTATTCATGAAAAAGAAATTATTCATCATGACTTTCATAGTGGTAATATTCTTCAAAAAAACAAATGGGATTCATATATTGCAGACTTAGGATTATCATGCCCAGCTAGTCAAACATCATCATCAAACAAAAATGATATATGTGGAGTATTACCATATATTGCACCAGAAGTTTTAAATGAGAAACCATATACAATGGCATCAGATGTATACAGTTTTGGAGTTTTGATGTCTGTAGTATCAACTGGTCAACAACCATTTAATAATTTGGCACATGATGAATATCTTGCAATAAAAATATGTAAAGGTGTAAGACCTGGATTCTCAAACAATACACCAAACTTCTATATTGAACTAGCATTCAAATGCATGGATGCTAATCCAGATAAACGCCCAACTGCTGAAGAGATTTATGAGATTATTGATGATTGGAATAGTTCACTTCAACATTATAAGTCAGGTGATAAATATGAATCAATTAGAAAAGAGTTTAAGAAAATGGATGAAATAAAATTTGATCCTTCAACAATTACTACAGTAATTCATCCAAATGCAATTTATACTAGCAGATTATTAAAATTTATAAACCTTCCCCAACCTGTGAATTCCAATAAAGTAACAATTATTAGTAACAACAATGGTAATTATTAATTATTCAATCATTGATTATTTTCATTTTTATTAATTTTTAAAATTAACAATATTATCATATTTATAGTTTCTCATTTAATGGATATAAATATTTAGATTAATTTGATTATTTATATTTAATAATGATATTATATAAAGCTAATAATTTCCCACAAGTATCATATCCTCCCATGCAAATGCTCTAACATTTTTTAATTTATACGTATTAGTTGATCGTCGTAATCATGTATTAATAACAACAATTGTAATAATCGAAATTGTTTTAAATATGGCTCTAGTGAGCAACTTTCTAGAGAGTGCGTACATCATAATTAAGATAAACTTCCAAAAATCAAAAATTAAAAACAATTATTAAAATTTTTATTAGTTATATCAATGAATTTAGCATATTTAATATATTTTTTTATATAATAATAATAATTATCAATTATTGTTCCAACTCTTAATTATTACAATAATTAGCAAGATGTTCAGAAGATCCACATTTAAAACATCTTTTTGTTCCATGACCTTCAAATCGATTATTATTATCTCTATACCGATCTCTTGGTATTTGTTGTTTATGTGGTGGTGAGTCAGTGCAATATCGAGAAAGATGTTCTGGAGACCCACATTTGAAGCAGCATCTTTTATTATATAGGCTATTATTATTATTATTATTATTATTATTATTATTATATAATTTACCAAAGCTATTATTTTCTCCATCACGACTATCTCTGTGACGGTCTCTTCCTCCTCCTACAAATGTCGGTGTTTGTTGTTGTTGCGAATCTTCTGAATTGTGAGTACAATACTGAGCAATATGCCTAGAAGATCCACATTTGAAACATTCTTTATTGAATAGGCTATTATTGTTGTTATTATCGTTAGGATCATCTCTTGCAAATGCTGATGATGGTTGCGATGGTGATGGTGGTGATGGTGAGTTTTCATTATGAGCACATTTGCGAGTAGTATGATCGAGAGATCCGCATTTGGAGCATCGTTTGTTTAACGAATCAAACAATCTACCAAAAGTAATGTCTTCATTGTTATTGTGTCCTCCATTTGGTTTTTGTGGCTCTTGTAAGTCTACTCCGCTACGACGAGTACAATAACGAGTATGATGATCATGGGATCCACATGTATAACATTTTATTCCAAAGAATCTACCAAAAGTATTGTTATATTCATTGTTATTATGACCATATCCGTAATGGTCTCCTTCTACGAAATCTAGTTGTTGTTGCCGTTGTGAATCTTTTCCTTCGCGAGTACGAGCACAGCTACGAGTATTATGATCGGTGGATCCGTATTTGAAACATTTTATATGTGATGATCTATTATTATTGTGATTATTTTCATTATCAAAATTACGTTCATGTATATCATTATTAGGTTGATTATCATCACTACGATTTTCATTTTTGCAGAACCTAGTGCTGTGTTCAATTGACCCACAATTTTTACACCTATTATTTAATATAGGCTTTGGTTGAGTGCATTCACGAGTGAGATGACCTCGTTGCCTACAATTAAAACAAATTGGAGCAGAAAAATCATCAACTAATTGTCCAGCATCTGCCAACCAATCGAAATTTTCTTGTTCACTCTGTGCTCTAATACCAGCAGATCGCGGAAGGGTATGTGGCGGGATCATTATCAAAGATGCAACATATTTCTTTCCTTTGTTTCCCTGAAGATCGGCTATACATTTGGTTAAAGGAATTCCTTCTCTTTCAATTGCTATCATTCTACAATTACTCTTTACGTTTTTTAATTTCATTTCAATAGATTGAAAAGTCTCGTGGGGTGCTGCCTTGGTATATATTTCAAAAGCTTCATTGACTTCTTCAAGATCTTTTTTCGCGTCTGCAGCTAACAATTTATTCCAAGCCATTTTTGCTTTTTTTTCGTTTTCTGGACATTCAAAAGATGAATGACCTACTTGTTTACAATTGCCACAAAAATTTTCTTGGCTACTCTTCCTTCTGACATCTTGACCATAGTTATAATTATAGTTTCTTTTGGTACTGTCAGAACTACATCTTCTATTGTTATCACCTTGACTGTAGTTATTATTATAGTTTCTATCAGAACTACCTCTTCTATTGTTATCATCTTGACTATAGTTGTTATTATAGTTTCTTTTGGTGCTGTCAGAATTATTTATTCTATTGTGATCATCTTGATGATAATTATTACTATTGGTTCTATCAGAATTACTTCTTCTATTGTGATCATCTTGTCGATAATTATTACCATTGTTTCTTTTGGTGGTATCAGAATTACTTCTTCTATTGTTATCACCTTGACTATAATTATTAATATAGTTTCTTTTAGTGCTATCAGATCTATTACTTCTATTTTTTGCGCCCCAATAACCTTCATCATTTTTATTATCTAGATTGTTATCACTTGTATTTTTAAGTTCTGATTCAAATTCGGCAGCAATTTTCAACCAATAATCTCCGCCGTTTTGATAATTCGAGCCCCAACCATGATTATCTAGGCTCGTTGGAGATTCGATAAGAATAGAGGTATTGGCGAAATTGGCATCATCATCATCTAAATTATTGTTACTTGTATTTTTAAACTCGGGTTCAAATTCAGCAGTAGTTTTCGACAAATCACCACCATTTTGATCATTCGAGCCCCAACCATAATTATTTAGGCTTATTGGAGATTCGATGGGAATAGAGTTGCTGGAGAACTTGGCATCATCATCATCTAAATTACTATCACTTGTATTTTTAAACTCGGGTTCAAATTCAGCACTAGTTTTCAACAAATCACCCTCGCCATTTTGACCACTTGAGCCCCAACCATAATTATTTAGGCTTGTTGGAGATTCGATAGGAATAGAGTTGCTGGAGAACTTGGCATCATCATCATCTAAATTACTATCACTTGTATTTTTAAACTCGGGTTCCAATTCAGCACCAGTTTTCAACAAATCACCCTCGCCATTTTGATCACTTGAACCCCAACCATAATTATTTAGGCTTATTGGAATAGAGTTATTGGAAAAATTGGCGCCACAATTATCTAAATTATAATTTCCTGATATTCTTAACTCGGCTTCAAATTCTGCAGCTTTTTTTAACCAATCTTCATTGTTAGATTGATCAGTTGAACCCACTCGAAGTTCATTATCATTTATTTCATCATTAACTGATTGATAAGATGGTACCTGATGGTAATCTTCTTTAACTATTATCGTTTCAATTTTAATATTCTCAACTTTGGATTCTTCTTTGTTATTAGAGCCACTATTGGCCATATCAATGTCGTCACTGGTCTCTTGTGGTATCATTGCACCTGTAACATCATTATTGTTGCATAAATCACCACCACTTGAACTTAGTTCATGTTCAAAATTGGCAGTTTCATGATGATCATTTGAATCCTGTGCATCGCAAGCGTCTTTCGAAGATTTACTGATCATTTCAACATTAATTTCAGTATTTGGATTGCCATCGTTGCCCTCGTTTTCGCTGGGTATAAAGTATTCCTTTTCATTTGAAGATGTTTCTACAACAGCAGATAAACCGAAATCAACATTTGAGCAATTTAAATTTTTATTCGAGTCTGTGTCAACAGTTAAATTGATATTTACAAGATTATTTACAAAATTATTTACAACATTGCTATTTGTAATGATTTCAGGTTCAAACTGTGCATTCTGCAACATCATTAAAAAACTTTCTCGATTTAGCTCGTCATTACCAGATTTTATAAAATTGGTTAAATCGTTAAATCCATCACTTTCTATTTTATTATCAGCAATGATTGAAGCAATTGTTGCGCTGTTACATTCATTGGCTTCGATTTCATTATCAACGACAATTGGAGCAATGGTATAGTTTGAGTCAACATTGTCTTCAATAATAGATTTATTAATATCATTAATATCCGATACTGATTCCAATTCGGAGTTGAAGTTGTTGATATGTGGTGGGAAGTTTTGTTCTGTAACGTTGTCATCTACAATGTTTAAATCTATCAATGTGCTTGATATATCACTGCTAGAAATAACAACACTACCAACTTCCTTTTTTGGTTCTGGATCATCATTGTCATTCCTTTCACTGGAAATATCATCAACTTCCTTTTTTGGTTTTGGATCGTTACTAGCAACTGTTTCGAAGTTTGAATTATTGGCATTACCGCTATTATTATAATCATTATTAATATTTGTTTCGCTCGAAATAATATTATCGACTTCATTTTTTGGTTCTGGATTATTGTTAACAATTGATTCAACGTGTGGGCCAACATTACTATTTGTTATTTCAACTATAAAATCAACAACAACAGCAGGTTCAAGGACAGTTTCGGTAGACGAATCATATGATTCAATTGCTTGAGGTTTTTCGATGTTGCTTGACGATGATGACCCAAATACTTTAATATTTTTTGACGATAATGATTCGACAACTTGAAGTTTGTCAATGTTGATTATAGATAATAATGATGGCGTTGATGATGGTGATGACAACCTTTCATCATGTTGTGATTGTTGTTGTTGTTTCAGAGGAGAAAAAAGTAATGATAAATCAATGGGATCTGTTTGTATGCCAACATCGCGAAACGTTTTAATATCTGTATTTGTACCAATGCTTCTTTTCTTCACTTTGCTTGAAAGTATAAGATAAACAGCAGCAACGGGTAATAAGGGTAATAGTATAGAGTTAAATAGAAAGACTATCAGTCCGATTACTGACATTTTTTTTTGTGATGGAATTTATTTTTATATATTTAAATTTTCGCTGAAATTTGTTGGAAAAAAAATTTTTAATTTTTGTTAATTTTTGAGTTTGAGAATTAATAAGTTTTTATGAGAAAGTTTATTTTATGAGAAAAAAAAAAAAAGTTTTTTTATCAAAAGTTTTTACAAGAAAGTTTTCATGAGAGAAAAAAAAATTTATGTTTATCAATTATATCAATCAATTATCAAAGTTTGATGATAAATTTTTTTTGGAAATTGGAATTGAAACAAATTTAACATATTAGGTTAGAACAAGGTAAAAATCATGAGAAATAAAGAACAAATATGTAAGACTTGTAATGTAGTGACGTCGACAACTAACTTTACGTAATTAATGATACTTTGAAGTTTTCGGTAATTTTTTGTTAATTTACTATCATCACTTCATAAACATTAAAGTCCTTTATTTTTTTTTCTCCCACGAGAGCTTTTCTTCAATTATATATAAATTGTTGGCCATTTTGTCCATCTTTGTTTACGATATCTGTCTGTCGTTCCTCCTTCGTCGTACGACGACAATTATTACTATTTTTATACAACAATTGAAGAAAATCTGCGCGTCGAGAGTAAAACTATATATATATAAAAAAGGAAAATATGATGACTAGAGAAAAAAAAGGAAAATGATGATGTATTAACAAAGTAATTGTATTAAATAATACATAACCTATAGAAAAGTATGATAAATTTGTATTAAACTTTTTTCAATGATGATGTTATAAAAATAAATAAATTAAAATTTATTATTTCTTCAATTACTTTAATATTTTTTTTACCATTACTATTATTTTATTATTATTATTATTATTATTATTATTATTATGAGTAAAAATCCAGATTATAATAAATATTTTACATCAGCTTTACAAAAATTCACCAATAATAATGATGATAGCGGTAGTGGTAGTAACAACGTTCCATTATGCAAGAAAAAATACCTTAAAAGAAATTTTAATAATACTCAACCTGAACAAACAATCGGAAAGGTGATCACCACCAACAATAACACCGATACTTATAACTATAACAATAATGATAAAGATACTATTGACGATAATAACAGAAATAAAGATAACGTATCTAATCAAAATGGAAATCAAACCAAAGAGTCTCAAATAATTGGTTGTGATAAAAAAGAGAACAACATTGACACTAATACGACCACATTTGATAATACAGAGAACAACATTGACACTAATACAACCACATTTGATAACACAGAGAACAACATTGGTGAGCGGTGAACGTTACAATGACAAGTTATTTTGGCTTAAATTTATAAAACATTTGCTGATTATATAACACTTTTCTTCATCCTATTTTTTTTAAAAAATTTTTAAATTCCTTCATCATTGTTAATAATAATGTGATAAAAGGTGAAAGGAGAAGAACTAAACGTCGCTATAGGGAAGCTATTAAAGGAATAACTAAGCCAGCCATCAGGAGACTTGCACGTAGGGGGGAGTGAAACGTATTTCAGAACTAATTTATGAAGACTCTCGTAATATATTGAAAAAATTCCTCAAAACTGTGATTAAAGTATGTAATGTAGCAACAATGATAATAACACAAATATAATTATAGTTTGGACATTAATCATAATAATTTAAATTTTTTCATATCAATTATTTTTATTTCTTTTAGGACGTGGTTGTGTATACAGAACACGCAAATCGAAGCACAGTCACGCTATTAGATGTTGGTAAGTTAGTTTACAATGTATTCATTTTATATTTACATTAATATATAAATGTTACCTTTTGATCATATTAATTAATTCATTTATTTAATTTCTTTATTACAGTCTATTCACTAAAAAAACAAGGAAGGACTGTGTATGGATGGAATTAGTGAAAATTAATATAAATTATATCAAATATCCTTATGATAATCATCAATTGCTTATTTTTATAATTGCAAAATAAATATCAATATTCGTGGATCAAAGGCTTGTGTTTCACTAACTTATATTAAGTTTATAAAAATATTTGTGCTTCACACTTATCATTAGATCCTTGAGGTCTTATATTTACTAAAAATACTAATCATAACTCCTTATGACTTTCTGATAATACTATAATAATTACTTTTATTGTACTATGTATAATTCTCGATCTCTATTATAAATTGGTTTTACCTTTATATAGGAACAGTTCTACATGCAAAAATGAAGATAACAAATGGGACGACACATTAATGATGATGACTAAATTTTGATCCCTGAAAATCTTGGTAATACCAATGTTCACTTTGTCTGGTTTTGTTGCAGCATGCCCCACATAATTTCTAAACTATATAAAAAAATATATATTGAATCTCAGAATAATATTTAAAATCAGAAAATAAATAAAAAAATAAAATAATTTACCTCATAAAGAAATTCATTAGAAATATTTTGTGAATTATGTAGTTTTTTTAATGACACAGGTATATCCTCGCTAGTTCTTTCATTATTATAATTTATACTTTTATAACCATTTAACCAAGTAGCTTTAGATATAGTTGCAAACTCACCTTCACTTATCTTTTCAATATTTGTTAAATTATTATAAGGAATCCATTTGAGATGATTACTATAATGATAATATGTTGCTTTAAGTTGTGTACTTTTAATCAACTCATCTAATGTTTCATTGCCACTAGTCCATCCTTCAGTTAATAGCTTTGGATCACATGATTGACACCATGAATAATTAGTATTATATCTATTGCAGGTTGGACATTCCCCATATTCATCATCTCTTTCATCAAAATATTCATCATTTTTGTCAGTAGAAGTGTCATCATGATGCTTATTTTTATTTAAAGTGTTCCCCATCATGATTTTTGTATAATTTGTCAAAAAAAAATTTTTTTTTCCCAGCCACAAATATGTATCACAAAAATATATATAAAAAAAAAATTAAATTTTACCTGAGCTAAAACAATTTAGCATTGACACCCTAAAGTTGTAAAACTGTAATAAATATTGCAAGCATGCAATCTGAATTATTGGAGTCACCAAATCTGGAAAACTAAATTAAAATCACTAGATACAACTCAATGCTTGATTAGAGTTTCTATTTGAATAAACCCTTATTCAAATTATTTGTTTTACTTGCTATGATTTGAGTATTTGAATTACATTGAAAGTTTATTCAAATAAAATGAATAATGAATAATTCGATAATTTGATAATTCAAAAAAGACAAATAAACAAATAATAATTCGAATAATTTGAATAGTTTGAATAAAATGAATAAACAAATATTTTTAATAAATGATGACAACAATTCGAATAATAAAATGAATAAACGAAATAAAATGAATAATTCAAGCAAAACAAGTATTTGAATAAACAAATGATGATAACAATTCAAATAATAAATGAATGATGATAATTTGAATAAACGAATGATAATAATTCAAATAATAAATGAATGATACAATTCAAATAATAAACAATTCAAACAAAATGAATGGTTTGAATAATTTTGAACAAAATTTTATTATGAATAGAAACTCGACTCTAGTGCAGAGTCACTAAATCTGGCACAATAATGTTCAAACTAAACAAACTAAAATATACAACTACACTACTTGAGGCATCCCTCCCTATATACAAACAATATAGTAAAAAGGGTCCCTAACTAATAATTAAATGTTGGCCAAACCATTAATCACCAGAAAGGGTTATGAATCAATCAATCATGCCAGATTTATCAATTAATGAAAAGGGTTATTTTTATTGGTTAATTTTTTTTTTTCACTAAAGGAGATTTCAAACATATTTATAATTCTTGAAGTATTACAAATAACATGATTTTTGTCCAATAAAATAAAATAAAAATAGAATGATAAATGATGACTAATTGACAATTACTAAAGTTAAATGTCAAAAATGTGTCATTGATGATGTCATGAATAAATGATACCTGATGAAATGTTTTTGTCATAATTAATTAAAAATAAAATTTATATTCATTGAAATTTCAGATGGTAGTCAGCTTTGATTTATAAATGTTAACTCAAGTGTTGATGATAATTTGACTTCCTTGAAAATATTATTAAACAGAAAAATATGACAATGTGACTCTGGACACATTTGTATTGCACCAATTCATTAATGACATAGAAGATTTTGATGGACCTTTCTTTGAAATCAACACAGCTTTAACAGGACAAGTTTCTGGATTATTTTTTCAGGAAAATCAATTAATTAGCTGAATAAATCCTGAACTAGAAATAAATATGCTATTGATCCAGAATTAAAAGATCACAACAATCATGATTGCTATATTTGTAGTCCTACTCTAAGCCTAGAAACATCATCATCAAATCCATCATCTTTAAATAGTGTTAATTCTCAAAATAAATAATTTATGAGGAGGAAGTAGAAAAAGGAGCATTGCTTGAAAGTATTTCTTTAAATGAAACCTCATCAGAAGCTCAAGATGCTCAAAATCTTAATGATAGATCTAACTCATTACAGCAAGGATTACTTGCCCTCACCACTCCTCTCACCACTTTCAATGTCAATTTTCTTGTTTAACAAGTGCATCAGTTTCACAGATCTTAGTTGGTACTCAGAGGGTGCAGAAGAGAAGTAGTGGAATATCTGGGGTTACTAGGTATTGGAACAAAAGTATCATCAATTCAATTGCACTTAGCCTCCTCATTATGATATGTTTTCAATATTTGTCAGATTTGTGATTATTTCACAAATCCTGTGGACATCACATGTTGAAAATTTATACGGTCATTCCATATCAGCTGAGGGAACATGGTTCTCCATTTGATGGTTACAATGACCAAATTATACAATGTTTTTTCCATGATGGAATGTCTGCTGGTTTGCATTAAAAGATATGTTTTTTTCATGTAGGTAAGGCTGTGCATGTGGATCATCCCATGGTTTTGAAATTTGTCATGTTTGAAGAAATGCCCTAATTCAACATCCCAGGGTCCTTCCACAACTTGTTCTGGCATATTGTGATAGTGCAGGTAAATGTGCAATGGGTGATTGCTTGGCATGGTGTTGCCATTTTATGCAAGTGGGTCCTTTTGTCTTTGGCCATCATCAAAGTGTAGAAAATCTGAGGAAGCCTCTACACACTTATTTCTTTTTAAAAAGGGGGAGAAATGTAATGGCAAGGTTGTGATTTTTGACAGATGTTTCTCACAGTTACATTTTTGGTGGCCAGTATCTGGTTCTAATTTTGAAATTTTCTTCTTTTCTCAAAACATCAATGTGGCTAGTACCAATACAAGCATGACCTAGCTATTTATTGAAGGTGTTATTTTTTAATGCACTCATAGTGCCCTTTCCATTGGGGAAAACATCAAGGCTTCCAAATCAGTATACCACATAGTTTGTATCTTTGTTATGTATTTTTGGAGGAAAGAATCATTAGGACAACCAAATCTGGAGGATGGGGAATCTCTTCTGGAAGTTGACTGATAATGGTTCAACAAGTAAGTTAAATATGGGCTTTTTATTTAATAATATAGGTAGGTATATTTAAATTATAAATTTTAAAATTTTTAAATAATATATTGACAAGTACATCACTTCAACTTGTTAATGCCATAAAACATTGATTTGAAAATAAATTAAAAGTTAATGTGCATATTATGACATCCAAATTTCAAATTCACGCGCGTGAAATTCAAATTAGCCAATCAGAATTTTGTATTCAAACACTCACCCAAAATTTAATTAACATTAATATTAGTAAATTTCAAATTGACACAAATTTGATTTTCACACACAACATAATATCATTTTCAAAGATATTTAATATCACAACTATAGTAACCTGATAAATAAAAATAAATAATAAATAATTTAATATTTAATAAAGTGACAAGATTTAACTTATTCAGGTAAAGTCATCTAGTATAGTTAAATCAATTTGTTTAGAATCTATAAAATATTTATCACAAAAGTTAATTTTAAAATTAATAAATATGAAATAATCAATGATTGAATATTAATAATTACCATTATTACCAATAATTGTTACTTTATTGGAATTTACAGGTTGGGGAAGGTTTGTAAAATTTAATAATCTGCTAGTATAAACTGCATTTGGATGAATTACTGCAGTAATTGTTGAAGGATCAAATTTTATTTCATCCATTTTCTTAAACTCTTTTCTAATTGATTCATCTTCATTACCCAGTAGTGAATTATTCCAAATGTTAATAATCTCATAAATTTTTCCAGCAGTTAGGCGTTTATCTGGATTAGCATCCATGCATCTGAATGCTAGTTCAATATAGAATTTTGGAGTATTGTTTGAGAATCCAGGTCTTACACCTCTACATATTTCCATTGCAAGATATTCATCATGTGCCAAATTAATAAATGGTTGTTGGCCAGTTGATATTACAGACATCAGAACTCCAAAACTATATACATCTGATGCCATTGTATATGGTTTCTTATTTAAAACTTCTGGTGCAATATATGGTAGTACTCCACATATGTCATTTTTTTTTGATGATGATGTTTGACTAGATGTGCATGATAATCCTAAATCTGCGATATATGATTCCAATTTGTTTTTTTGAAGGATATTACCACTATGAAGGTCATGATGAATGATTTTTTTTTCATGAATATTTTTTAAACCTTTAATAATTTTATAAAGAATATTAATTTTGTTTTCCCATTTTAAATTTTTAAAATCTTTTTTTAAATAATTTTGAAGACTTCCATCTTCCATATATGCCATTACAAATATATATTCTTTTGTAATTGGATCTTGTGTTAATCCATAAATATGAATTATAGCTACTTTATTATGAAAGTTTGCATAATTTTTGAGCTAAAATAACAAATAAAATATTTAATTACAACAATAATAATGATAATATCTAAAAAATCAGAAAATAAATAGAAAAATAAAATAATCTACCTCATTAAAAAATTCATCAGAAATATTCTGTGAATTATGTAGTTTTTTTAATGCCACAGTCCTATCTTTGTTAGTTCTTTTATTTCTATTAGTATATTTCATACCATTTAACCAAGTAGCTTTGGATATAGTTGCAAAACCACCTTCACCAATTTTTTCAATATTTGTTAAATCATTATAAGGAATCCATTGAAGATAATCATAATTAGCATACTCAGTTGCTTTAAGTTGTGTGCTTTTAATCAATTCATCTAATGTTTCATTGCCACTAGTCCATCCTTCAGTTAATAGCTTTGGATCACATGATTGACACCATGAATAATCAGTATTATATCTATTGCAGGTTGGACATTCCCCATATTTTTTACCCCCTTTCTTTGAATATTCATCATTTTTGTCAGTAGAAGTATCGACATGATGTTTATTTTCATCCAAAGTGTTTTCCATCGTGGTATAATTTGTCAAAAAAAATTTTTTTTTCAGCCACAAATATGTATCACAAAATATATTTAAATTTTACCTTGACACCCTAAAGTCGTAAACTGTAATAAATATTGCGAGCGTGCGATCTGAATTATTGGAGTCGCAATTCTGGCAAACTAATTAAATCACTATAGGACTTTTATTCGAGTAAGGGTTTATTCAAATTATTTGTTTTACTTGTTATGAATTTGAGTATTTGAATTACATCATGAAGTTTATTCGAATAAAATGAATAACGAACAATTCGATAATTTGATAATTCAAATAAGAAGAATAAACGAATAAACAAATAAACAAATAAAATAAAAAATTCAAACGATAATTTAAATAAAGCAAATAAACGAATAATTCGAATAATTCGAATAATTTGAATAAAATGAATAAAACGAATAAACGAATAGTCGAATAATTTGAAATAATTTGAATATTTAAAACAAAGCGAATAGTTCGAATAAAGCGAATAATTTGAACAAAACGAATAGTTTGAATAAAGAATGACAATAATTTGAATAATAAAACGAATAAATGAAATAAAATGAATAATTCAGGCAAAACAAATATTTGAATAAATGAATGACAACAATTCGAATAATGAATGATAAAAATTCGAATAATAAACGAATAATAAACGAATGATTTGGATAATTCAAATAAACAATTAGAATAAACGAATGATAACAATTTCAATAAACGAATGACAATAATTCGAATAATAAACGAATGATTTGAATAATTCAAACAAAAATTTGTATTACGAATAAAAACTTTACTCTATTGCAGAGTCACTAAATCTGGCACAATAATGTTCAAACTAAACTAAAATCACCATATACAATTACACTACTTGAGGCGTCCCTAAAATCAATAGCAAAACTAATAAAAGGGTTCCTAATACTAACTAATAATTAAATGTTGGTCAATCCATTAATCATCAGAAAGGGTTATGATAGTACTATAAAACAATATATTTTTATTTTGTGTCATTGAACAAATGTCAAAGAACATATATATATATATTTTTTTTTACGAATATCGAAAAAAAGGGATTACCCTGGAGGAAGTAGAGATGAGTGGGATTTTTCATATATTAATATAAAAGAAAGTTTTTTACGTTCGTGTAACTTGAATAAAATAATAGAAGCAAGTGTCAAAATCTGTAATTTTTGTAATATGTAATTCTGCAAACACTGCATAATATATATAATAAACAAAATTTGATTTCCGACCACAAGTGTTTTATTTGTTAAACAAAAAAGAATTAATTTGTTTATTATTAAATGTTCGAATTATTTGTAAAAAATAAATAATAATAATAATAATAATAATCAATGTGTCGGCAAATCGTATTTTCTAACACGTGATCTGTCCTTACAATATGTAATACTAATAATAATAATACTAATATTGAATTTTACATAGAATTATAGAATATTTTTGAGAACTTTTTTCCGTATTAGTATTAGTAATACTTTCCATATGGCTTCCATACATGGAAAGTGGATTTTAATACGGAAAACACAATAATAGTAATAGTAATAGTAATAGGAGAATCTACTCCGTGCCATTTCCGTATTGGTATGTTTAAGTACGAGAGAAGTCACACGATAATAATAATAATAATAAATAATAATATATAGGATGGGAAGCATAAGAAAATTAAAACCGCGTTCAACGAAATTTATATGTGAAGCAAAAATTTTAAAAACTCATTATACGAATTTGAAAAAAGATTCGCCGAAACAAAAAATTTTCATTTGATTGATTTATTTATATATTAAATGTTTGGAGCCTTAATTATTCCCGAGTCATTTCTACATCAGGAATTCTTTCATTGAGTACGATTGTATTTTGCCGTGTATTAGTAACTTCGGAGATGAGCAAGTATTCGAATTGAAATAAGAATTTTGAATTTCTCAATTCTTTTAAGGTTAACAATAGGATTTATATATTTACTGTAAATAAATAAACATTGATTTTATTAAAATAATTCCAAGAACTATTAAACATGGTACAAAGAACATCAGGTGTGAGGAATTTATAGAATGTTCACATTCGACTGGGATATCAAATTGAACTAAAAGAACTTTGTACATCTAACATATTCTATTTCTCATGACTAATGTTGGAATTTGCTGTTTGTGGGTGGTGGTGACAAGAGAAGAAATTTTTTTACCATCTTTTATAATTATTTAGACGGGTCAATAAATGTGGTCGTAAGGCCTCACATTGGCATTAAAAAAAAAGAATGCATATTTTATCTTCTTATATTTATAATAATAATAATAATAGTAGTAGTAATAATAATAATAATAATGTTAATTTAATTTTTTACATATTTAGAATTCCAAGTTTCTCCTTTTATTAAGAAATAAACTGTGCTTTGATTTCCCATAATAATAAGGATGAATGGTTTTTACTTTGAGAATTAAACCGGTTTATAACAAGTTTGTGGTGATCTTGTCGTTAAAAAAAAGCGATATTTCGGATCATCCTATCATCATCATATAACCAAGCACATGTTGTGACAAATTGTCCGACTACCAATAATTACCATTACAATTTAAGTTTTCCCGTAATTCATTTATTATTATTGACTTTATTGTAATTAATATAAATATGTATGCACCGCATACATAGTTTATTTATAAGATATAAACAAATAATTAAAAAATTTGCACGCACTGTGCAATATTGTAAATATATATACAAAAATAAAATACATACAATATATAAAATAATAAAATTCAAGAAATTATACAATGTTTTCTCGATCTAATAAGTTTTTCACCGCCATTCAATAATATATATTTTATACCATTAGAACAAGATTTGTCTTTTCTTTTTTCTTCCCATGCAACCAACAACATTTCACATTTAACCGAAACCGATTTCAATGTATCTATCATATAATGTATACACGGTATATCATATATCGTCTCGTTTTTACCAACAAATTCGGCAGCGGCAGCGATGCTATTAGATTTTATTTTATTTTTTGAATAAAGTTTGCTTGACCATCGACCATTACTATTCGGGCACGAGTCAGTCGGTGTGATTAATTTGCCATTGGTTACGTGAAATGATCGTGTGAAAGGTTTTTCATCTGATAAATCATCTGCATCGTATAAATAGATTCTAACATCTTTCTCTTCTGACGTGATACCCCGACCCAAAATATGCTGCACAGGATTATTCATTGGTTTTGTTTTTAATAATGTTCCGTCACGCATTTTCAAACCTTCTAAATTATGTCTTTCCGGTCCTATTGTTCCCTTAGGTTGTGTCGTTTCCATTGAAAATAAAGCAAATAATTTCTCTTGATTTACATTTTTAAATGCTAAATCATAAACATGATTTGTTTGTGACATTTCTAATAAATCATATCTTGATAAATAAACCTGCGTGAATAAAAATTATTGAACATTTAGTTTTTATTTTAAAAAAAAAAATCGAAGGAAAAAACAAACCAACACAAACCAATAAACGTTTATTTGGATCTGAAAAGGTGGAATAAAATCTACGTATAACAATTCTTTTAATTTCCAAGTTATAAGTTTTTGATAAAGTGGCAAATTTACAAAGTTGCCTTGTTGGCAATTGTTCTAATATAAGTAATATAATTTCAAAAGGTAGTTTCAACATTTTTATTAAAAAAATTTTTAAAAAAAAAAATCTTCTAGTATCAGCATCCATTTAAATAGTTTTTTTTGTTTATCTTAAACACGGAACGTGAATTCTCCCTTGCATAACAAATGTTTTGGCAATTATTTCCTATTTACAAAATTTTTCATTTCTAATAGGTTTGGTGTGTTTGTTTATCGTACTGTATGAATTTCCCTTTGAGTACGTACATAATTACACAATCTTGTTTTTTAACGAATTAAAATTCCCCAATTTTAATATATAGTAAATCGTGCATACAATTTTTTCAAAATTTTTTTTGTTTGCCCAATTTGAATAAAAATTTTTTGCGCCACCGTAAAAATCAATTCTTGACTTTGATTGGTTAATACATTCATTCTTATTCATTAAATAGTGGGTAACGGAAAGCGTTAATATAGAAGATTTTAATATTAAAGAATGATATTTGATGTAACCCGAGACATGCCACTTTTTATCTTTATTAAGCGGAGTAATAAATAGTCAATGAAAATTTGTGTGATTTCATAATGTATAGTTATTTTTAAATGAGCTGAAGTTACCCCCATATAAAACACCCGTCATTGTATATCAAGACACCTTGAAATTCCGTATATACCGTTCCTTAAATTTCTTCCTAAAAATAAAGTAAAGCTTTTATTAGTGCTATAAAAATGTACAAATTTATAGAATCACCGAAGTTGTTATTGATAATGAATCTGAAACGTGGTCTTGATGATTATATATAGATATTGAAAAAAAACAAGCATTCTATCAGGTTTTGAATATTATATATACATTATATGTAAAATTGGTAAAAATCATATTCATTAATTTGCGAAATGTATAAATAGATTGGAATAATAGGGGAAATTGACTAATCGAGCAATGTATAAAATTCTCCAATCAATTTTTATTATTATAGATGTTTTGCACAAAAAATTTATTAATAATGGCTCACATATATAATTTTGTGCACTATAGAAAAATAAAAAGTAAATGTAATATAGTTTGGGTATTCAATATAAAGAAGAATTGGCTTTTGACAAAACAACTTCCTTCACCATATCATTGTATGGGAAGTTTATATTAAAAATCATTTATATCAAGCTGAATTTATATATAATGAAATTTCTCATCTTCATTATATCATATGATTCACTATATAGTAGGTTCACTATATTGAGTGTTGACTGTGCTGCACATCATGAACGCGAATTTTATGCACCGTAATCGAGTATTTTTGAATGATTGTTAATATGGTCTCTTTACGAATCCGTTAATATTAATATTAAAGATTTTTTTTCATCCGAATTGGTAACGGGTCAATTAAAATAGTAAGTATTATTGGATAATATTGATTTTTTAAAAAATCAGGTTTCATTCGTGTTCTTTTGTCTAAAAAAGTCTTCAATTGATGTAGGTATCGCGGTTTGTTGACGGATTAATGGGTTGTTAATAATAATAATAATAATAATAATAATAATAATAATAATAATAATAATAATAATAATAATAATAATAATAATAAT
>CAUDNR010004176.1:791-11654 GCA_958430865.1 Entrophospora sp. SA101 | reverse complement strand
TTTGTACGCATATTATATGCTTAATCCCTGCAATTGTGTATTATATACACATAATATTTGTACCCATTTTCCTGATGGAGTCAATATTTGCTTTGCAACCCTGCTAACATTGGATCTGTTTCTGTAAGCTAGATCTCAAATTGATTGTAATTATTAGACTTGAATTAAATAATCGTTCACATTGCATAATGTAGTCGGGTCATGCATCAGAGTTAATCTATGAGCGGGCTTTTGAGCTCCGTGTGCTTCAGATGCATGAGTGGCACACAATATTATGCAAATCCTATTGTAAGATTTTAGAAATGCATTGCCCAAGATTAACTAACTAAATTACTGGAAAACTTCACTGATCAAATCCATTGCTTGGTACATTCTTCGTATTTTTTTCCATTGATAAAAATTCTCAAGGTATATCTTTCTGATTATGATTTTTATCATTATTGTCAATACAACGCATATAAAATATTACTATAGCATTAGCGAGGGCTTGTAAGTCAGGCGATTCAGGCTTGACTTTATTAAGGAGCAAGCATTACAATGATTATTAATTTTTTATGTACAAGTCCCAAAATAAAATAATTGGGACACATGAGCCTTCACTCCAGTTTCATGTTTCAATCGTTGTACTTTTTGAAATCGATTAAAAGAATGGGCAATATGAAGAATCTTTCTTTGTTGCATCATTACTTCAGACGAAGCACTGATTTTTCGTAATTCATCTCAAAATGATGTAAGGCGTGAGAAACTAGCCAAGGCAAAGATTCAATAGTCACATCCTCGATACTGAGGCAATTTTTACAATATGTTGAACTAAATCCTTAATGGTGTTTTCTTCACTTTCATCTACCAGGGCTGAGTACGCAACCTTTGTCCCGTTTTAGCGAAATTTTTATAAGTGATTAAAGTTTAGCCAGATACTACCAACAAAATTCTAATTAATTTGCTTGACTAAACTTGACTTTACATGGTTTAGTCAAGTACCAACTCCTGTTGATTATTGTCACAGTAATAATAATTTTCTATTTTCTAAGGGTAAAACAGTCACTTAGTCGCCGGACTTTCTGCGCCACAACAGAAATCCGAGAAAAATTTTCCCGAGCACATGTCCTCAAAGCCAATAATTGTTGGCGGAATTTATGCAAATATTTATATGCAACCTTGAATTCATTTTGTTTTCTTTAGAATAAAATATCAATGATTTTGGTAACCAAAAGAATTGTTATGCGACCATAAAAATATTATTATTAATTTGTTTTTAATGATTTTGGAGAGTTGCTAAATTTCTCAATTTTTCCGACAATTTTGGAGATTTCCTCCATCGTAACGCGGCACATCAACAAAATTAAATCGTAAGTTCATAGAGATAGATCACAGCTTCAAATCTATGATTAGTTTTGGGAGTTTACACTTCACATTTTTGGATGAATTAAAAGATCTACAGCCAAGAAAAAGTTCAGCGACTATGTAATGTACTTTTTGTTACTCTGTTTTTTTATATTGATTAAAAAACCCGAAAACAATCAAACGTTAAAATTTTTCCACAAATATTTAGTTTAAATGAATGTTAAGTTTGAAAGATAAAGACCAACCTTAGCCGATAAGATTGATAACAATCTTTTTTAAATACATCCTTATTTCCATACGATCGAAACCATATAATTTTCTTTACGAAAAAATAAGTGAAAATTAACGAAAATCTAAAATAAAAATGCAAATTAGTATCATATTTTTCTTGTTCTTCTTTATTCTCCTTCCTTTCGTTTCATCATATCAATGTGGTCAGCAATGTTACTACGGAAGCGATTATAAAAATGGTGAGCATACTCCTTGCTACCCTCATTGTGGATGTTATTGTGGAAGTTGTTGGTGTGAATATGGTTCTTGCACATGCAAAAAGGGATATTAACCTTTACCATCAAATCAAAAATGGTAGTAAAAAAATTTTTTTTGGAGAGACAATCTTATTCTTTAAGGATTATTTCTTGGATTTTTATTTTTTTTTTTTACAAAAAAAAATTATATTAATGTATAGTTTAGGCTCTCTATAATTTTGTAATATTTAAATCATTTAATTTGTATTAGTCAAAAACAATAAAGTTTTTGCCTACGTCGGGCTTTAATTTTTTAATTATTATTATTATTATTGCGATTAATAATGTATGGCAAAACCTTTGACTTTAGTCATTCGCGTAACTAAATTATTAATTAAGGTGATTTCTCACCGATGTTTGTTTCTTTTTTTGGATAAGATCTTTGCGTTCAACAAAAAATTTCAGCACATTGACAAATTAACTTTTCGTGGCAGAATTTTACTAATATGATAGACTGAGCCACGCGGCACGAATATTCCAAAACTTGTATAGATTTAATTTCTAGATAATAATAATAGTTATCTTTTTGATTACAGATCAAACGAACAGCTTAATAGGGCAGTTTTATTATTATTCTAATAATTAGCAAAAAAAAATCTTACAAAGGTTTTTTAGGTATGAATTGGATTTTTAATTAACGAATCAAACAGCTTACAAACTTGTTTATTGCGAGAAATTCTTAATGTCACAAAGGAAAATTCCAAGTTCATTGGAAAAAAGCATCAAATTATTACAAATATAGTAATACTGCGTTATTAATAGAACATTGATTGTTATTGTATACGACTTTAAACTAAAACAATAATACTTTGTTGATATATTATTTTAATTAAAATTTTGCGAAATTAATTACAATTATTAAATTCAATTATATATGTGAATTAAAAAATCATGTTTTTCAAAATAACAATAACTTGTATTATTGAAACATTAAACTCATAAATTTTATTATTATACACGATAAATCCATTACTTCATAATCGAAGAATCCCAAGTCTTGATATTTTTTTAATAGCCCATCATCGCTTTTTCCAATAAATTTCTTGTTGGCAATCTCAATTTAAGAGGTTTGGGTCCTTTACAATAGTTTATCATTATCGATCTCATCGTCAAAAAAGTGGAATCTTTCTGCAAAAACAAGTGTATCCAAATATTTTGGTAATGTTGTGCGTGGAAAATGAAATTTATGTAAATTCAAACTAGCCAATCAGAATTTCATATCCAAACGCCCCACCCAAAATTTTAATTTTCACATACAACAGCAACGCTTGATTTATCACCTTGAGTATCATATTTCTATAAATTCATATAATTTATAATGCGCTTCGAATAAATACAGTTTGTGAATATTTCCATTAGTTGCCCATTTAAATCATTTCTATAAATTACTTTGCTGCCAGTGTGGTTTTTTTTTGATACCATTTTTTAATCATTGTATTATATATTTAAATAGGGTATTGACATGTCATCATACATGTGAACATGAATATCAAAAGGTGTTTTCAGAGATTTAAATAAAACATGGGTGTCATGCACCATTGTGTAAAGGTAATTATTAGTCATTTCAAAAGGCATTTATGAAAGGTATTTAAATTCAACATTTCAGAAAAAACAGATATGCCAAACAAAATCTAAATTTCCTTGGGTGTTTTTGATCAATAGTTAGTTTACTTGGTTTATGTTTCACTCAACAATTCACAAAAACTCACTTATCAAGTTAAGTATTTGTTTGATAAAAATTTAGTTTTGTTTTATAATCTTGATTTTGATTTTGGATTTCGTTTTACAATTGTAGAGTAGTAAATAAGAAATATGGCCACGATTTTATTTTTTATTATTTGAATTTTGAATCTTTTTGTAAAATTTTCTTTTCTATACATAAATGAATAGAAATTACTATATAAGCATTCAACCAACATTAAATTGAATTTTTTTATTAATAGGAATAAATTTGCTTTACATCTACCTTCATAAAGCCTTAATATTGATAGTCTTGTCAAGGGTTATTTGTCAAATTGTTCACGCATAATGGAGGTTCTCTATCATGTCACAATGTGACAAACTTGGAATTATGTTGTGACAAAAAATCTATATTAAAATAGATAGTTTTACTTTTGCCATCCAACAGTTGTCCATAAAATTTTACTAGAAGCGAGATAAATCAAATGGTAATTTTCATTCCATTAAAGATTTTTTCTATTAAATTATTTAAATTATCAAATAAAATTTACTTTTAAGTGTAGAACCAACTGTAAATTATTGTTTAAACTTCTGCCATTCAGAAATTGTAAAGTTTTATTAGAAGCAATGCCTTTGATGTAACAACCTCTTACTATTAATTTTTTTAATATTACGACTTTATAAGGTAAATGTAGAGCAACATTCATTAAAAAATTAACTTGAATATCATTATAGGTAAAGACTTCTATATTATAAAGCTATACGTTTATATCACAATTTTAAGAAAGGTTTTACATATAGGTGTAAAATATGGCATTTTTATCAATTGGAAGATTGACATCTTATTCTTTTTAATATTCATCTAATAATACTCATTTAATAGATAATAAATAATTAATTATTCGGAATTGAATACAATGTTTTATTATTTATATAATATATATTATATAATAGATGGATACAAAAATTTGAAATTTTTTACAAAATATGTTGCATTGATTGCAAACAAAAAAATTATTTTCTATATAGCGAATGAATATAATAATAAGTGATAATGTTAATCAATAGTAAAGTATATATCTATTGCAATTGAAGAGGAAGATGTTAATAATCTAAGTTGTTCAAATATACCTAATGTTTCAACTAATGATGATTTAAAAGCTTTTGAAACTGCATTTAATTTTCTTGGACAATAATGAACCAAAAGCCTTTAACTCGTTAGAAAAAAGTAACAACTTATAGTATTCAACATTAAAACAAATAAATGAATATTGCTAGCCTTTTCGAATTTTATTATTATTTTAAGATCTTGCTTCAACGGGTTTAGATGATTTGTCTCATAGATTCATTATAATAAAACTTCTTCATATGTTGGGCATTAAGCTATAGAAATATGCTTCATCTAAGAACCTGTTATAAAAAAATAAAACTTTCATTTATTTATATTGCAATTAAGGACACCGGCTGCAATATTTGATGATGGTTGTAACCTAATTGCAGCCTGTTTTTTAATTGTATTGTAATTATAGCAAAAAATCTTGGTAAAATTATAATAAAAGCGTAACATATTCATTGCTACTGTTGCGCCCCAAGGGGTTATAGATAAAATTAGAGAGGAATTATCTGCTCCTGATTACCCTTATAAAAATATTGATTTACCAGAAAATCCTACGGCAGAGGAAAAAACAAAAGTGCGAAATTTGCCAAACCATTGCTCGTTGTATTTTAAGGTACAAATACGGAAAAGTACATTTTTTTATACTAATACTAATAACTTTTATACATATTAATATTGATTACTGTTTTAGAATTCCATATGTTTCATACTGTTTATAACGCACGTACTCAATACCTTTTCATGTATTATATTCCGGAATTTGATTCCATTATTGCAGCACCATCATTGTTTTTAATTTGATGTATTCCCTTTATTTTAATGATATAATTCCAAAAAAAAAATAATAATATTACCATATATTCAAAAGCCAATTGTCAGTTTCAGTTAAAATAACATTAGAAAAGTAAGACCGATGATAAAAAATTGATTTTTTTTCTCATTTATAAAAATCAGTAGATCACATCCATTCGCAGAAAGATAATGGTTAAAGCTCTGTGCCAAATTTTAATTTTTATATATTTTGAGTATACAAGAAGTCAAAATTAAAAACCCAAAGTCGAAATGTTTCGACTTGAGGCAACTGCATAGTAAAAATCAGTTTCGACCTTATTTCGACCCTATTTTGACCAGATCTGCAAATGGTCGAAATAGTTTCAACTTCATGTATAATCTTGAGCATGATGCATCTTACATATTGATTGCATATTTTTTAAAAAAAAAATTAGGAAAATCATTGCAACTATAATTTTTTTTTTGATAATTGACATAAAAATAGCTACAGAATCTTTTTTTTCAAAAATAAAACCTTGAAATTCATTCTTAATCAAATTTAATTTTAAACCTAATACATAAAACCTTGCAACAAATATTTAATTAAATCTTGAAATCCATAATTATCTAACAATTTAATAATTCATTATAATTAACATCAACCAAATTTCTATATTTATTTTGGTTAAGTTTAAATTTGATAACAAATTATTTGTCACATCCAAGTACATCTTATCCATGAGATCTTGTATGAGCTGTTAAATGGCCTCTTTGACAAAATGCTTTGTCACATCCTGGGTATTCACACTTGTAATCTTTTATTCCAAGATGGTATCTTGTATGAATTGTTAATTCTCCTCTTTGACAAAATGTTCTGTTACATCCTGGATATTCACATTTGTAATCTTTTATTCCAAAATGACGTCTTGTATGAACTGTTAAATTACTTTTATGTGAAAATGCTTTGACACATCCTGGATATTCACACTTGTAATCTTTTATTCCAAGATGACGTCTTGTATGAACTAGCAAATCACCCTTTTGACAAAATGCTCTTGCACATCCTGGATATTCACATTTGAAATCTTTTATTCCAAAATGATGTCTTGTGTGAGTTGTTAAATGGCCTTTTTGACAAAATGCTTTGTTACACCCTGGATATTCACATTTGAATTTTTTTATTCCAAGATGACGCCTTGTATGTAGTAATAAATCACAATTATGAGTAAAAGCTTTTGTACATCCTGGATATTCACATTTGAAACCTCTTTCACCATGAATTTTACAGTGTCTGTTAAGTATATATCTAGTCTTGAAAGATTTACCACAGTTTGGAACTGTACAAAAAAATACATTATAACTTTGATCACTACTTTCATTGCCATCCTCACTATCAATTTCATTATCACTATCTTCATCTTCACTATTATCATTGTTGTTGTTATAATGATAATTTTCTAGGATTTTTTTGATCTTATCATCATTATTATTAATATACACCCAGCAATCTGTTAAAACAACAAATATAAATATGAATAAGCAAAAATAATATGAATCAACTTTTATATTTTTTAATAATTATAATACCATTTAGAATCTTTTTGTTGTTAGACTTCATTTCGAAATATGTTTTTAAAAAAAAAATTTTTTATTTATTTATAGATGATCAGTGTGCATAAGTATGATTGGATGAATTAATTTTAAATCTATCCTTATTCTTTTTACACATAACAATTTAAATTTTCTCATTAATCATTATCATCTGTTGTATGCCTATTACTATATGAAAAGGAAATTCTCATTAATGTCTAGTAAACCACTATTTCAACCAAATGCTTTTGCGCAACCTTGATATTCACATTTGAAAGTTTTTATTCCCGGATGTGAGTCATTAAATCTCCTTTTTGACAAAATGCTTTAGCACATTCTGGATATTCACATTTAAATTTTTTATTCCAAGATAAGATCTTGTATGATCAATTCTTTGTTACATCCTGGGTATTCACAATTTGAAATTTTTTATTCCATGATGCCCTATAAAAAATAACATACGGAAAAACAGTACATGAACCGTATTGTTTTACGTAATAGGGACGGAAAAATGCACCGTAAATGTAGGAATCTTCTTGTTAAATGCGCCGAAATGTACGGAATTTGTGCGAGATAGGTTCTGAGTAGGTGCGGAATGCATACGAAACACGTACGGAATACACACGGTTTTTACGGAAAACATACAAAATTCGCTTTTCCGTACGTTTTCTGCAAGAACTTCAGATTAGTACACCACGTAATTCACACGAGAAAAACAAATTCCGTATTAGTATGTTTTCCATAATAATAAAAACCGTGTGTATTCCGTGCGTGTTTCGTATGAATTCCGTACCTACTCAGTACCTATCCCGTACATTTCGGCGCATTAACAGAAAGATTCCATACATTTACGGTGCATTTTTCCGTACCTATTCCGTAAAACAATACAGTTTATGTACTGTTTTTCGTGCATTTTCTGTATATTTTCCGTCAATAATTTTTATAGGGATGAGGTCTTGTGTGATCTAGTTAATCACAATTTTGACAAAAAGTTTTTGCACATCCTGGATATTCACACTTGAAATTTTTTATTTCAAAATGGCATCTAGTAAATTGTCACTATGTATAATAAAATTCTTTGCTTTATCATGGATATTCACAGTTGAAATTTTTTTCGCCACGAATTTTACAGGTATAGATCTAAACTTGAAAGATTTACCACAGTTTGAAGCTGTACAAAAAAATCCATTGCTACTTTGATCACCATTTTCGTTGCCATCTTCACTATCAATTTCATTATCACTATCTCATCTTCACTATTTCCATCTTTACCAATATTTGAATCATAAATTTTACTATCATAATCATTTTCATCTGCATCATCATCATTACTGTAATTATAAGTCAAATATAAATAAATAAAAATAATGTGAATTAACTTTTAAGTATAATACCATTTAGAATCTTTTTGTTGTTATTATTGTTGTAATGGGGGGGTCCCTAGCAAAAACTGGTTCCAAGATCTTCTGGCCAACTTTAAGTTTCGACATAACATTAACCAATAACATATAGACTCTAAATGGTGAAAATACTAGACCCTGTTTCTTTAATAAAAAAATGGAGAATTGTAGGCTGGATACCTTCTTAGAATAATTTGCACAAATAAAAATATATCTACATACCTTATTTTTGTTACGTGCAACAAATTATACACTTCCTGGAGGATCCTGCAAACTATGTAGATAGTAATAGGCTATTTGGGTGTTACACATCAGTATAAACGCAAATATAATTGACCACATTATATGCTGATTTTTTTGCTGATCAATAGATGTAAAAAATTTTAATATAAAAATAAACAAAATTCAAACTCTATCTCCTCCTTATTTATCAAATAAACCTCTATTTAAAATTAGTATAACTACTACATATACTTCAACATAATGGCTTTATTATTTTGATTTTTTGTTTATAAAAAAAAGTTATAACCAAAAAAAGGTTTAAACAAAAATAAGAAAATTATTTAATAAAAATTTTAAAATCTACAGCCATTAAATGGAAGAGTAAGTTCCGAGATTTAATTTGATACTATTTTTATAACAGTAAGAGAAGTATTGGTGGACTGGATGGATTTTGAAATTCGTAGATTTATTTATTAGATTATTATATTAAATTCATCACATTGAATGCATTTTTTGCAAAATCTTGGAGCTTTATATGATTCAATGTTTAGTTTCTTATTATGAATAAAATTTAATGATTTTGCACTATCTAAAACTTAAAGAAGTGAAAATAAATTATCAATAATACATTAATAACAATAAAAATTTGCTGATTGTGTTTTGAATCATGTTTTTAAATTTTTAATTGCTAGTTTTCTGGATCCTCTAGAATCATGAAATCTCATACGTTTAATATCTAAAACCAAAGGTTTTCATTTGATATAATTTAACTACAGGAACCAAAATTACAAATGACTTTTTATTTACTTTTTTATCATGTGATATTTTGTAGAATTTTTGAAAAACTGCATTTGAATACTTTCTTCCAGGTACTAAAAGCAAATATTTCAATGTAAATAAAATTTTTTTTTTTTATGCTTTAATTTTGTATCGCGGAATAATTGTAAATAAACAAGTTAGGTGAATATCCAAAACTAATGATTTTTTTTTATCATTTTACTCAATAAAAAATCCTCGCATATAATATATGTGGTCAACTATTTTTATGTTTATTATAATTTGTAACACCACAATCATTTATTGTTTGTTATTGTAACCGATCACAATTTTTTTAATAATGAGTATAAATTTAGTATGCCTGCTACACCAGATAATAAGATTAAGATCATTCTTTGCATGTGACGTTTTTTTGTTAATATGTGTAACAATCAATGAATCCCATAAAATGATTGATACAAATACAAATAAAAATACATAAATAATCAATGCAAATCTGATACCAATGGCATGTCTTCGCTTTTCAAAGTGTAATCGTTTTTACCTAAGCCAGTGTTTTATACTGCGCTTCTCTCAACTAAATAATAATGAACCATATATGTTACAAGTATTATTTGGTAACAAAATTAAAATTAAATGTTTATTTATCAACCAAAATATAGCACAGTGATGTTAATCGTTCGAGAGACTGTTGAATTTTCGAGGATAATGGTTCAGAATAGTAAACATGTACGCACTAGGCGAGAACACCAACCAAATTCGCTTTTATCATTTAAATACAATCAATGTATTGATATTAATTGTATTAAATTATTCACGGATGGTTAAATACGTATTACTAAATTTGGAGAGAATGAGTATGGCGCAAACATCTTTTGAATTTTGTGTTAGGATTACAAATTATTGATGGAAATTCCAAAAATCTTAGAAATATGAAAATAATGCCGAAAACGTTAATGTTTGTTTAATAAGATTACTTTGAAATGTTTTTAAAGACATTAAATTAAATCACCTGACCCAAAAGATAATGAGTTTTTTACGGATTATAAAAAAATAATGTCAAAGCAAAATTGGAAATTTCGAACAAATCTTTAAAGTGTTATGAAGTTTTTAGTTTAATACTATATTTGGCAAAAAGAATTTTCTTATTAGTTTTTATAAATAAAGTAATACGTATTTTTTATTGCTATATAATCAACCCTAACGCAAAATTCAAAAGAGAAAAACGCTCAACCATCCATCTTTCTTTAGTCATAGAGAAAAAACGGGTCTCACAAAAAGTCGCTCCGCAGTCGTTTTTGGTTTTATCCCTTAAACGAGTTTTCTACTATTGATTGTGTTGATAGCAGCCCATGGGGACAATTTCCGAAAGGTTACACCTTTATCCCTCAGTTCGTAGGGATAGAGCCTCAGCCTGGGAAAACATATAAGAGGG
>CAUDNR010004175.1:2943-55954 GCA_958430865.1 Entrophospora sp. SA101 | reverse complement strand
CTTGTTAAATTCTCCACCTAGAAAAAAAAGGAGGGAAAAGAAGTAGTTTAAAGTTGTATATAATTGCCTTAATTTATTAACTTTAATTACTCAAATATTTAGCCATCAAAAAACTAATTTTACTTTTGTGGGGGACCCGAAACAAAACATCATGGCTTTTGCTGGTGCTACCGAAGATGTTTTCCAATTATTAAAAGAAAGGTTTCCCAATTGTACGGAAATGGAAATCTCCATCAGTTTTCGGGTGCCTGAGGAAATTGCGGCCATGGCTAATGACTTCACTAGTAAATTTATGCCGTATAAGCCGAAATTAACTACTAACCAAACTAATGGTGGGAAAAAACTACAATTTTTTTGGCGGGCGGAAAGAAAGATTATCAATTAATTCCAACCGAAGAAAGTGCGATAAAAGAAAAAGCCCGACAGATTAGCGAAGAAGAAAATGAATCGGAAGAGGAAAAAGCCAAAAAAATCCCCAAATTAGAAAAAAAGTTAGTGGTCGAAGAAATTAAAGCCAAGAAATTAAAAAGTCAAATTGAATTTATTCTTGCCATAATTAGTCAACTAGACAAGTCCGCCTCCCGCGTCATTCTTTATCGCAAAAATGAAATTGGTAATTGGCTAAAAACTGGTTCATTGCCACTAATTATTATGATTTTGTTATGGTGGGGGATAATCAAAACCGAGTAGTTAGTTATATTATTAATAAAATCAAAAAAGAACTCCAAGATAAACCGCTTTTATCTGGCAAATTTAACTCTATCGAAGATTTTCTCACTAGTTTGGGGATAAATTGGCGAAACATTCCGTGCTTTCAACAAATAATCGAGCAATTCGACCAGGAAAGACTTTTGGATGAGGAAAGGGCTGAGGAAAGTTTAAGCCAAGAGGAGATTAATGAGTTTATTCACCAAATCGATAAACAATTAACCGAAAAAGATATTGAGAATACTGGTAAAACTATTCTTTCCACTATTCACAAAGCCAAAGGCTTAGAGTTTGATTATGTTTTTGTCATTGCTGTTGATGAGGAAATATTACCCAGCGAAACCAAGCGGCAAGAGGCTTATTGAATTAGAGAAGAGGTGAATTTATTCTATACGGCTATCACCCGAACCAAAAAAGAATTATATCTAACTGCTAGTTGCCACGAAGATTGTTCCCGCTTCATTAAATATTTAGACCCTAACTTAATCGAATTACTACCAATTGATTTGTTATCGACAACAACTAGCCCAAGCCTAAATCAACACGCAATTCCAGTCGGGTCAGTGGTCGAACTAATTGGTGAAAAAGGCGAAGAAGAAGTCTGGCAACTTTTGGCTAATAACCAGAAAATTAAATTGGAAAAGTTAATCAAAAACTGGCAAGAAATAGAAGATTTGCAAATTGATATCTACTTGGAAACCCCAAATAACATTTATTTTATTGAAGTGAAAAATTGAAGCGAAAGTTTTTATTACTCAGCCCGCGAAAGACTACTTAACCAACAGAAAATATTAGAGCAGCAAATTTATCGTCAAGGAAAAATTCAGGAAAACTTTTCCTCAGCAAAAACTATTACCTATCTAATCAGTTTTTCCACCGGCGAATTAACTAATGATTTTCAAAATTTTCTGATTAATGAAGAAATTAGTGAATTACTGGCGACTCATCATGATAAAGTTCACTCTAAAACTTGGGAAGCCGAATATAATATCAAACGAATTGATGAATGAATAGTAGAAAATGAGAAAAGACCAAATAAGCAAAAAGAAGCAACAACTTTTTCCTGAGAATCTGATCCAGAATTAATAAAAATTGAGGTAGCAAGATTAAGAAATAAGGCACTTCAACAAAATAGCATTAGGCATAGAAAATGATTAGAAAATAAAGCCGAGAAATTAGAAAAACAATTAAAGGTATAAATGATTTACTAAATGATATTTAGGTCTGTAACCAAATTGAAAAAAAAGAAACGAAACGGAAAGAAACTTCCTTTTTGCAAGAAGTAGAAAATTTTAATAAATAGCAACCTTGCTAAAATTAGTGCTGAGTAGCGTTATTAACTTTTATTTATAATAAAAATATTAACAAGTTAGAAAATAAAACTGTATAAAACTTAAATAAGATGATAAAGAATTAAGAATATCAGTTCTGTTTATCTCCAAAAGCATTATTTTGCTAGTAATTAAATTATATACTAATTAGCAAGAAAGCGACGAGGAGAAAAAGTTGATAAATTGGTAGTTTGATAGAAGTTTGTAGCCCGTCCAAAGCGAGTTATGGCAGAAAGCGTTTAATCATAACGTTCTATCGTTTAGACTATTAAATTACAAAAAAAAAAAAAAAAAAAAACGAGAGTTAAATGATTAGTTGCCGAACTTATTCGTTAGAACATATTTACTATTAATTAAGTATTTATTGTTCGTTACTGATTATTTAGTTTTTGTTATTTAATAAATAAAGTTAGTATTCTTAAAAAATACGAAAAATAAATAAAAATAATAGAAATTAAAATAAATATGGTAAACACAAGAAATATATTATTAATAGGTCGCACGGGTAGCGGCAAATCAACATTAGCAAATGTATTAGTAGGCGAAAATAAGTTTATTGAAAGTGCAAAGTCGACTAGTGTAACTAAACAGATTGAGGAAGGGATAATAGAAATCGATTTAAAAGAAGATGGTAGTGAAAAAATAAAATACCGAGTAATTGATACTATTGGACTTGGTGATACTCAATTAACTCCCCAAGGAGTATTAAGTCGGGTTAAAAGAGAAGGTTTAAATCAAATACTTTTCATAACCAGAGGAAGGTTCACTAAAGAGGAAATTGAGGCTTATTAAGTTCTATTATCTTTGATAAGGAAGTTCTGAAATATACGACAGTGGTGCGAGTAGGTTTCCCGGAGTTCGAAGACCAAGAAGTTTGTGATGAAGACCGATGAGAATTACGAGAAGAAAATCCGAAACTGGCTCATATACTTAATTCAGTTAAAGTTTTATATTTAGATAACCCTCCTTTAAAAGGTCGTAATATTGAGGCTAATAAAGAAATTCGTGAAGAGTCTCGTAAAAGATTATTAACTCGTTTAGCAACTTGCCAAGGAAATTACCGACCAAGTAATATTGATACTTTGGATAAAAGAGTGGAAGAGTATAGAACTAACGAGCAATTACTCAAAGATAAAATGAAAGAGTTAGAAAAGAGCAAGAAGAAAAATTCCGCCGAGAAATGACTGAACTAAAAGAGCAGCAAGCCAAGGAATTAAAGGAAATGCGGGAAAAATCCGAAAGAGACATTCATAATGTCAAAGTGGAAGGTGAAGAGAATTTGCACAAAACTAAGAATGAAATGACTGATGCTCATCGTAGAGATATGGTCGAGCATGACCGAAGAAATGAAGAAAAAGTTAAGGAATTGAAAAATAATTACGAACAACAAGCGAAAAGTATAAAAGAAGATGCCGAGCGACAAAGACGGGAGGCTGAGGAACGAGACCGTCGAAATAATGAACGAATTGATGGTTTACAAAAAGATTTGAATGAAAAAAGTAGTTCGTCTAATGACAAAATAATTGAAATGATGCAACAGCAACGCATTGATGACCGAATACGAGAAGATAAAAGAGAAGAAAGAGAAAATAAGCGTCGAGAGGCTGAAAAAGCAAGCGAAAATGCTCGTCGAAAAGAGGAGCAACAAGCGGAAGCAAAACGTCAAGAAATAGAAAGAAAAAGGACACGAATGGATGCGGCATGAAAGGCATGGGAAGTAGATAATAAGGCATATCTACAAGAGCAAGAAAATAAATTTCTCGGTATAGGCAGAGATGATAATTGAAGACAAGGTCTCCCTAAGCCAAGCAGTAATCTTGATGACTACTAATTAAAGAGTGGTTATGAATGATTTAGAGTTCGAACTTATTAAGAATGGCAACCAAATTGACAAGTCAAAAAGTATTCAAGAAGTTGAAAGATTGTTTTTAGAGACTAAAAAAAAATTGGAAAATACCAAAAAAGATGAGTTAACCGAAAAAATTAGAAAACTGTCAGTAGGGAATTTTGTCTTTGTTATTTATAAACTTCGCGAATTTTATGATGAATGAGGGAGAAGTCAAGTATCTCCTAGTGATAAAAAAGAATTAACTGCGGCAGAAAGGGTTATTAAGGAAATTTTTAAAGATATTGATAAAACTGACAAGGCGGATTTTCCGCCTTATTTTAGTGAAAAGCATCTTTCGGAAGCAAAAAAAGGTCTGATAGATTTTAGAATAAAAATTGATGAAGAAAGAGACCGGTTAAAAATTCATTCTAACGTTAATAAACAATAGTCATGACTGAAATTAAAATTCCTTTTATGAAAACTGGGGTCGAAAAAATTTCTGACCCTAAAATACCGGCTAATGCTAAATGCTTAATAATTAAAGGTTTTTACTACTGATAACTTAAATAAAATTTCCGAGAAAATATCACCACAAGCCAATCTGGAAGAGATAAGACTAGCTTTCTGGGATGGGGCAGAAGATAAGATTTATAACAAGTTATTAGATGATGATAATGTTTCTTTTGAACTAAGGTGGGAAAAAGAGAAAGTTAATTTTTCAATAATTGGAGAGGAAACTGAGAAAGGCCCTAATAAAATAGAAATTGATTTCTTTCCACCAAGTCCAGGTTATAGAGACCATGCTTTACTAGAAATCCTCAATATCAAACCTGAGTTCGCCGGAACAGTTAAAATTTCCTACAAAGGTCCTGTGAAAGATAAAGATAAACTTGGCGAAGAAATTACTAGCCTGAAAAATCGAATTAACACCTTAGAAGAACAAATCAAACAAAGTCCTAATTCTTCAACTAGCCAAGAAAATAAAAAAGAAGTTGACAAACTAAAAAACGAACTAAAAGAAAAAGAAACTACTGGCGGGCAAAACAAAAAAAATGACTTCCCCTGACCACTAATTATTGGTGGCGGGGTAGTAATTATAATACTATTGCTGGTAGTTTTTTTTTTGTTGGGAAAGTCTAAAAATAAATAACAGAAATTATATGAATTAATAAATTAAAAATATTATAAAAATATGAAATCAACCCAAGAATTTATCGAACATTTAAAAACATTATTCGAGGATTGTCAAGTTTATTTTGACATCCAAGAAAAAAGCATAGTTATTAATCATCAAAGAACCAAGGAGGAAAGACAGCAGGAGCCACAAAAAGAAGCCGAATTTCGCCAAATTATAATAAATTTACAAAGATTACGCAGTGCTGGCAGAACTGACTTGCCCGAGCCTCCGCCAGTCAATGTTGAAGACATTTATGGTGATGGTTCTTGTCAATTAACCGAAACTTATTTCCAATTAATAATTACTAAATTAGATGAGTGAGAAACTAACCAAAATAAAAAAGTAGAGAATGTTAGTTTATTAATAGAATTTATGGAATGATTTGCGACCGAGGAAGTTAAATTAGAAAAAGAGGAAGAAAAGGCTCGAGAAAAAGAAGCGGAAGATTTGTTCTTAGCACTGGCGAACTCAGAAATAGAGCAAATTGAGAAAAAATCGGACGAACTTCGGAAAAGTATTCATAAAGATTTTACTGAAAAATTACAAAGGCAATGAGAAGAAAAAGGATTTTCTTATCAGCAATGTAAGGAATGAATAGAAATTGGCTTAAAACCCCAAGACAGCGGATATGCGTCTTGAATTCGTGATATATTTGAATTTTCTCCGCTTGGTTATTTAAACTATCTCTTTATTTCTTCTTCGGATGGTAATGATAAATTAATGAGGGAACAATATCAACAGTATTTACAAATTGATATTGAGGAAGAAGATGAAGAAACAATTTTAGCCAAAGCAATTGCTTTATCATTGGAAGATAATGACGATAATTCAGAAGAGGCGGAAAATGAAGTTAAAAATATTCTCCTAATTGGTAGAACGGGAAGCGGAAAATCTACCTTAGGCAATGTTTTAGTTAATAAAGATGGAGAATTTGAAGAAATTTTCAAAGAAAGTTCCAGAAGTATCAGTCAAACCAAAAATATTCAAACTGAGAAATTTGTAATAGATATAAGCAAGGATGGAAAAGAGAAGTCACATTATTTAGTGATTGATACTGCGGGATTTAGTGATACTCAGTTAGACAATAAGGAAATTCTCCAACTAATATCGGGAATAGCTAAGATTATTAGAAAAAGTGGTTTGAATCAAATATTTTTTGTGACAGATGGTCGCTTCACTCAAGAGGAGATTAATACTTATAAATTGTTAAAATCAGTTCTCTTTGATAAAGATGTCGTTGACTATACAACTATCATTCGCACTAGATTTCCGGAGTTTGAAGATAATGATGTTTGTAATGAGGATGAAAAGGAATTGAAGGAAGAAAATCAGGAAATATTTGAAATCTTAAAAGCCAGCAAGATTGTTTATGTTGATAATCCGCCAATTATTGGTCGTTCCGCACAAACATCCAAAGAAACTCGGGAAGTTTCTCGCCGAAGATTATTAACCTATTTAGCAACTTGCCAGAATAATTACTTCCCATCCGATTTAGAAAATCTTAATGAAAGAATTGACAACTATACTACTCATGAAGAAGCGTTAAAGAAGGAATTGGTGCTAAAAGAACAAAAAATTCGTGAGGAAGAAACTAAACTTCAAAAAGAAGTAGATGACATTCAAAAAGAAAAAGTCCGCGATTTAAGAATTACCGAGCGGAATTTCGAGCGGCAAGTTCAAGAGTTAAAATCTAAAAATCAGCAAAAACTCCAAGATACTCGCCAAGAATTCGAGGAGGTTCATCAATCACAATTAAGAAAGTCGCAAGAGGCTCATAATAGTACAGTAGTAGAAATAAACCGAACCATCGAAAACAATTTAGCCCAAATAAGGAATAGTTGTAATAATGTTCGAGTTGGTAAACCAGTTTGTTCTCGCGGTCATGATAGTAATATCCAATCTTACGATGAATCGGGCTACCTTATTCCTAGTGATAGAACCGGTTTTATCGGGCACATTTACTGCCCGACTTGTGGAACAAATGATTATAATTATAATTTACGCAATGCTCGGACTTTAACTTTGGAAGAATGAAGTAGAGAAAATGCTCAACAAGCGACCGAAAAAATCAGAAGAATGGAAGAAGCGATTAGCGAGCAAGAAAGAAAACGACAAGAGATAATTAACAGAGTGGACCAAGAAAGAAGAAATCGAGACGCAGAAAATGACCGAGAACTTCGTGAAAGGGAAAGGCTAGAACAGCAAATTTTAGACCAAGAAAAAAGAATTGATGAAGAAAGATTAAATCAACAAAGACAAACTAGCGAGGGTCGGATTAATTCTTGTAGCACAGAAAGGGAAAATCGGTTAAGAAGAGATTTGGAAAGGAAAAAGCAAGAATTAAACGAGCATGAAAGACGAAGCCGAGCCCGAAGAGATGAATCTTGGCGAGAACTACAAGCCTATATTGAACAAAGACAGAAATAATATATTTGAGCAACAGAATTAGCCAAAATTAGGACAAGGGAGCCTCAAAAACTCCCTATCCTAATACTAATAATTGAGGTTTTAACTTGAATTATTAGAAAAAGTTGTAAACTCTTTACTCATTAAACTTCGCCCTTTCTCTACTCTAAACAATTTACGCCGAAAAATTTTTCTTTGGTGTAATGATATTAATTGTATTAAAACTTTTATTATTATATGTTTTATTATTTTTGAAAAAAAAATACTTTAAAAAAATTTGCTACTCTGCGGAGTAGGATACTTAAACTAAAAAAATCGACTAGTTTACTTACTGACCAACAATTACAAGCCAAATTTAATTATTTTCGGCAAAAAATTCAGTCCAGTAAAAAAAAAGAGCGAGAAAAATTATTAGATAAATATTTAGTCAGGGTTTTTGTTCTGACCCGAGAACTTATTCGGCGAAAAACTGGTTTATTACTTTTTCCGACCCAAGTATTAGGTGCCATTGCTTTACATTATGCCAATATTGCCCAAATGAATACCGGTGAGGGAAAAACTCTCACGGCTTTTCTCCCGATTTGCCTTAATGCTTTGACCGGTCAAAGTGTTTTTGTGGTTACGGTTAATGAATACTTAGCCCAAAGAGATTGAAGTTTAGCCAAACCAATTTTGGATTTTTTCCAAATTACTTCTGGGGTTAATTTAACTACTCACTCCACCGAGGAAAAGAAAAATTTATATCATAACTGTACGGTAATTTATACTACTAGTAGTGAATTAGGATTTGATTACTTACGGAATAATTTAGTAACTAATAGCCAAGAGAGGATTAACCAAGATTATTATTATGCGATTATTGATGAAGTTGACTCAATTTTGATTGATGAAGCCCAAAACCCGCTCATTATTTCCCAGCGAACTACCGGTGGAGGGGGGGTTATCCATCCGGCCGAGTATCAATTAGCCACTAAATTAGCTAATTCCCTGACCGAAAAAAAAGATTATAAAGTTGATGAAAAAGAAAAAGATATTTGGCTAACTACCCAGGGGATTAAAAAAAGCCAAGCGTTTTATCAAATAAGTAATTTGTTTGCTTTTCCAAATCATCGTTATAATTTTTTGCTTCATAACGCACTAAAAACTAAGCATTTATACTATAAAGACATTGACTATATTGTTGACCGAGAGAAAGGTCGGATAGTTTTAGTTGACGCTTTAACGGGGCGTTTGGTGCCTAATCGGGTTTATAGTTCAGGTATTCACCAGGCCATTGAAAGTAAAGAAAATTTGCCGGTCAGTACTAAAAGTAAAACGATTGCAACCATTACTTTCCAAAATTTTTTCCGGCTTTTTGACAAGTTATCAGGGATGACCGGAACTGCCAAAAGTGAAGCGGAAGAGTTTCGCCAAGTGTACGGGATGGAAGTTATTGCTATCCCTCCTTATCGGAAGTTAATTCGCAAAGACCGTAATGATTTGATTTTCTGAGATAAAGAAAATAAATACCGAGCAATTATTAAATTAATCAAAAAGAATAGTGAAACCGCCCAGCGACCAGTTTTAATTGGTTCACCCAGCGTGGAAATTTCCGAATACTTATCTACTCTCCTAACTAAGGAAAATATTTTTCATTATAAATTAAACGCGGTTAATCACCAACAAGAAGCCGAAATAATCGCCCAAGCGGGTCAATTAGGGGCCATTACTATTTCGACTAATATGGCCGGTCGCGGAACCGATATTATTTTAAGTGAAGAAAGTAAGAAGGCGGGTGGCTTACTAGTTATCGGGGTGGAAAGAAATACCAGCCGTCGCATTGATAATCAATTACGTGGACGGTCGGGACGACAAGGCGACCCTGGCGAAAGCCAATTTTATGTTTCGTTGGAAGATGAATTAGTGAAAAATTTTGCGATTAAGGAAAAAGTGGGGGGTTTTCTTAGCCAAAAACAATTAAAAGAACTCTTTCATCGCCCGTTCAGTGGCAAAATATTTAACTTTGTCATTTCCGAACCCCAAGAAACTCTACGTAATGTGGATGCCGAACGACGGCAAAACGCACTTAATTATGACTTATTAATTAACCGCCAAAGAAAGTCGATTTATAATTATCGTAATAAATTGCTAAGTGCTAAGGACTTAACCAAAGTAATAAAGAAGAAAAAAAAAGCCAAAGCAACCCAATTTATTCCGGTCGAGCAAGAATATTTGCGAGTTCGATTAGTGAAAGAAGTTGACCGGTTTTGGTCGGATTATTTAGAAGCCTTAACCAAAATTAAAACCTTGGTTAATGTCAAAGTTTATCTTCCCCAAGACCCGCAAGAAGCCTTTTTTTGAGAAACTATTAATTTATTTCAAAGCGGTTTTCAACGACTAAACAAAAGACTAAAAGAGATTACTTATCAGTAATATTAAATCTTTACACTAAGGCTTTTTTTTCCTTTTTTTCATTGCCCACAGAATCAAAACTCCCACGAGAGTTAGACTTGCCCCACTAATAAAAATCAAGTAAGTGCTGGGTTTTTTTAATAAACTCTCTCTCTCTCTCTCTCTCTCTCGGTTTTGGCGTTTTAACTCTTCTAACTGCTTAGTTTTCATTTCTAAAGCAGCCAGAGCAAAGTCTTCATCTTTAAGGTCAGAGACAATGTTTTTAACGTAGTAGATATTAGGTGATTCATTGAAGACATGGAGGGTTTTATAGTCAGGTAATACATAAATTCGGTCAGGAAAATATTTTATAGTTTCTTTGATTGCTTTTGTGCTATCATCAATAAAAATATCAAAATCAGAAAATTTATCTTTAATAACATCTCATCGCAAGTTAGTAGCAACTCGTTTTCCTCCCTCTTTTCCTTTTTTTTCCATAGAAGTATATTCCACTGTGGTAATAGGAAGTTGACCGAAAGTTCCTCATTGTTTCTTTTGCTTTGCCGCACCTGCTATCATGCCAGGTTTCCCCTCATTATAGGAACTTATTATATAAATCTTATCTACATAATTTTCTTTGGCAGCCAAAAGTAATTCCTCACCTATAGACAAAAAAGGGGCTTGGTATCTTTCCGGTCGACCATAAAAACTTTTAGCATAAGCACCTCATTTATCAGAACTAGTTTTTATCTCTATTTTTTCTCTGTCAAACTTCTTAATAGCTTCTTTTACCTTTTCGTCTCCTTCATAATGCTCTGAATAATTTTTTGAGGGTCTATCGCCACTAGGACCACCACTAGGGTGAGGAGAATCAAAAATAACTTTATCCCAAAAGTCAACAAAAAAATCTTTAAAAGGTAAAGCAGGATTAACAATTTTTTCATAAATTGCCATTGGCTTTAACGGTTGAATGGTTTCATCTCAATCACAAATAATCCTTAACTTTCTCCCCTTTTGCTGACTAGTTTTTTTGATTAATTCATATAGACCTATTTTTGGCATAATGGTAAGTTAATTAAGTTTTTGTCTAGAATGCCTATTTAATTTCTTAAAAATAACCAGTATTTATCAGAATTAGTTATAAATATAAATGGTGCTCCGGGAAGGATTCGAACCTCCGACGACTTGTTTAGGAAACGAGCATTCTAGTCCACTGAATTACCGGAGCAAGTTAGAAATTTTTAGATAATAAAAAGTGTAATCCATACTGAAAAAATAACAATGAATAATCAGTACAACAAAAAACTTAGCAAAAATATTTTGTTTTTATCTGTCTTGACAGCACATTTTCTACAAAAGTATCCCGAATAAAATCATCACCTATTATGGTTATAACTATTTCACCAAATTGGGGCTCTTTTTTTTCAAACTTCTTCTCCCCTCGGTATTTTTTTCTGACATTTTCTACAAAGCATTATTATTTATATTTTTAAAAATATGTTAAAAACTACTTAAAGGGAGATATACCCAAGTGGCCGAAGGGGGCAGTTTCGAAAACTGTTAGGGAGTAAAATCCGCGGGGGTTCAAATCCCTCTATCTCCGCCAAAGAAATTTAAATATATATTTATGTTAATTGTATTTGTTGGTATTCCAGGTTCGGGAAAGTCTACTACGATGAAAGAGTTGGCTGAATTGTTAAATATTAAACATTTTTTTGCTGAACCGGAAGAAGAAAAATGAGCGGATGCGGCTAAAGATTGGAAAACTTATGGGAGTTTTTCTATGCTGATGTGATTTCGTTCCATCCGAGTTCCAATGCTATTAGAAGCCCAAAAGTTAAGTGAAGAAGGAGAAACGGTTTTTATTGATACTTATTATGATAAATTATTATATTATTATATTGATAAGTATTGTATGCGTTGGCTAATTTCACCTTCGGACCGATATTTTCCGGCTATGAAGCAAATTGCCGAAATCGATAAGGATGTTCTGCCCGATGCGGATGTGGTGGTTTTTTTCGAAATTAATCACCACGACTGGTTAGAGTTTTTAAAAGCACGAAGTCGTCCTACTGACCAGGACGAGGATTTTATGAAAAATTTCGAAACCCAAAAATTTCTCTTGGAAGCAACCCAAAAATTATGTGCTGAAAAAGGGATAGAACTAATTATTTTTCCGCAAGACAATTCTTCGATTAAAGATTCAGCGTTAAACTTAAAAAGCCTTTTAGAGGATAAATTAGCGAGTAAAATTCATTAAGGAGAATATGAATAAAGAAAGGGTTGGAAGAAATAAATTTATTTTTAATAATTTTCCTGAGTCGGTGGCGGCTATCATTCAAAATAAGCACGGATGAGTTTTAGTTTCACAAAGAGCACTAGATAGCAAAGAATACCCAGGCAAATGACAAATCCCTGGTGGAAAGGTTGAAGTGGGCGAAGACTGTTTATCGGCTCTAAGACGAGAAGTTAAAGAAGAAACTAATTTGGAAATCATAACCATAAATAATTTATTAATCAAGTGGTTTAATGTTTCGATTTACCAAGTGGAAGCAAGGGGAGAACCAAAAGTTATGGAACCTAACAAAGTAAATAGCGAGTGAGTTTATATGAAAATGGAAGAATTACAAAAAAAAAGAAATGATTCCTACTCTAGCCGAATTATTAAAACAATTTAATTAACGGAAAGTGGCCTAGCGGCAAGGCACCTGGTTTGGGACCAGGGGATCGTGAGTTCGAATCTCGCCTTTCCGACCATTTTTAAAATATTGTATTAATAGATAATTCATATATATATATATATATATATCAAAAATGGCAAAAAATCAATAGTATATAGAAAAAATAAATGTTAGATTTACCAAAATTTTTTACTGATTTTGCCGATTTAGTTAGGCGTTTAGAACCACGCGGAATAAGCGAGGAACAATTATTAGTTATTAAAGAAAAGTTAATTAGACAAAAAGAACTAATTGCCAAAGTTAATAATTTACGCTCAAAGCGAAACCAGTTAAGCCAGGAAGGTCAAAAAAACGCCGAACAAGTCAAGAAAATTAAAGAGGGAATTGCCTTATATGAAAAAGAGTTGAACGATTTAGAAAAAGAGTTGAACGAGTTAACTAGTCAACTTCCTAATCTTCCTGCCCTTGATACTCCGACTAATAAAGAGGGTAATAGAATCATTGACAAAACAGAGTATCAACATGATATCAAACATGAATTAACTCACGAAGCAATATTAAAAAAGTTAGCGATAATTGACGAAGAAAAAAGCCTACTTCTTTCCGGCAGTAAATTTGCGGTTTATCAAGGCTTCGGTAGTCACTTATTACATGCCCTAATTAATTTCATGCGGTTCGAAAATAGCAAACGCGGTTATCGTTTATTCGATACTCCTTATTTAGTCCAGGCTGGTAATCTCTATAATACCGGACAATTCCACAAATTTCAAGATAATCTTTATAAATTGGAGGAGAACAATTTTTACCTACTTCCCACCGCTGAAGTAAGTTTGGTTAATCTTTATCAGAAGCAAATATTAACCGAAGGAGACTTGCCTTTGAATTTATGTGCTTATAGTCCTTGTTTTCGAGCCGAAAGAATGGCCGCCGGGCAAGAAAATAAAGGTTTAATTCGTTTACACCAATTTCATAAAGTAGAATTAGTCAAAATAGTTAAACCCGAAAATTCTTATGCGGAATTAGAAAAATTATTAGCCGATGCCCGCCATATTCTCCACTTGTTAAAAATTCCCCACCGAGTAATTGAACTTTGTCATAAGGAATTAGGATTTACCGCCGCTAAAACTTATGACATTGAAGTTTGATTACCAGTTAGTAAGAAGTGATTAGAAGTCTCTTCCTGTAGTAATTGTGAAGATTTTCAAAGCCGCCGAGCTCAAATAAGAGTAAAGGGTAAAGAAAGCAAAAAATATTATCCTCACACGCTTAATGGTTCTGCTTTAGCCATTGACCGCTTAATTATTATTTTGTGCGAATATTATTATCAGGAAAAAGAAAATAAATTAATTATCCCCGAAGTTTTGAAAAAGTACTTTTTTATTGAATAATTAAATCTATTTCGTTTAGTCATTAACGGTATTCTTTTTCTAACTTTTAATTTTATTTTTGTAGATAACATTATCTAGTTAATTATTTCTGTCCCTTGAAGCAAAATAAAGAACTTATTACCAACCTTTAGAGCAGGAAAAAGGATAAATAAATAGGAGAAGAGTGAAAGTTGAGGTTTATTTCCTACCTAATTGACTATTAGGTTGGGAATATTTTTTCGTCAGAACAAAAGTGCTTGCTTAATAAGTTATCAGGCAAAAAACAATAAAAAGGAACTCTGGCTAAGGAAAATACACCCAAGAAAAAAACTAAGGGGAAAAGCAAGTAATTTTCGGTTATGAGATTAAAAAAATACTCTTTACTAGGAAAAAAAGAAAATACAAAGAACTATTTATCAATTATGTCTGTGGATAAATTATTAAAACTGAGAGTCGGATATATAAAATTTTTCAATTTTGCTAAGATTGGAGGATATTCTAAGGTCTAGTATTTTGTTTCTTCTTGTAGCGAAAAGAAAATTCGAAATGGGAGTTAAGTCTTTTTGGAGGGCTGGTTGAATGGTTGGTCTCAGGTGTTTTCAATTAATAATTTCTATTGAGTAAATTTTTCCTTCATGCATTACCAGGCAGGAACCAATAAAAGTATAAAAAAAATATAAGAATGAATTATTTTTGTCAAGTTTTCGAGCACAACATTAGAGTTTTGCTAATAGTGGTAATAGAGAATAAACCTCTACTATTTTTTAGCAAGTATAAAAGGAAGTATATTAATAATTAGATTTACTAAAATCTAAACTAATTAAATAATAAATTACTTAATTTTCTTAGTATTTAGGGAGAAAGGGAGGTTATCCCTATTCTCCACTAATTATTTGTCAACTATTCTTCGTCGGTTTCTTTACTTTTCATAAAGTAGTAAATAATACCAAGAAGTAACGCTATTCCCACTAAAGCACCTCCTCATACTAATATTTTAGTAGTTGTGGACCAGCCTTCTGTGTTATTATTATTATTATTATTATTATCTTTTGGCTTTTTATTAAGTTCACTTAACTTATTTTCCAACTTAGAAATTAATTGGTCGTACTGAGTTGCATATTCACCTTTAATATTTTCCTCATAAGCAGTTTTTTTATCAGTATCACTACCCTCCTTGTAACTTCTTAAGTCTTTAATTGTTTTTTCTAATTCAGACTTTTTAGTGGGTTCGAAATCACGGGTTCTAGACAAAATTAATGTAATTAAATCTTCCTCGGCTTTTGTCTTAGTTGCTTTGGCTCTTATTTTAACCGCGGCTTCGGCTAAAGGTATATAGATTTCTTTATAATCTTTTTGGTCTCCTACCTCTAACCCTTTAAATTTAGCACTGTTTAGAAATTTTTCTTTTTCTTCGCCGAATTTCGTCAAGGAATCAGCTGTCCTTGTGGCTTCTCATAAAGTTTCTATTTCTGTATCTTCCTTCTTCATTTTGGCTAACGCTCCGTCAGCATAATTTTGTTGCTTAGTGTCATGCTTAACTTTGTTTACGGAAGCTCAGGCTACTGTATTTGCTTTTAAGGTAGTTAACTTGTCGCGAACCGATTCATTAAAAGTATCGGTCTTTCAAGCTGCTGAAGCATTTTCCACTATTTCTTTGACCGCAGTAATCATGGCTGAATCAGCACCTTTACTTTCTAATTCGGTTTTGATAGTAATATAATCAGCGTCCTTTAAGCCATCAGCACTGTTAATCGCACTTTTTAGAGCAAGTCAAGCGGCATCTTTTTCATCATTTTCGCGGGTTTGTAATTTAGTTTTGGCTCCGGAAATTCAATCACTTTTGTGACTATTAACTAAATCTCAGGCAGTTTTTTTATCCCCAGTTGTCGTGGCTGATTCAAAACTAGTTAAATCCGATAGATATTTTTTTGGGTTTGCCGAATCATTATCAGCACTGACTAATATTTGTAATAAATTTATAACTTCATTATATATTTTTTCCGTGGTAATTTCATCTCCTTTGGCTTTAAAGAATGCTTTAGTGTTAGCGTCTTGGGTTAAATTAGTTATATTTTCCTCTTTTTTCAAATTTGCTAGGTTAGTTTGTCAATTATCAGTCGGACCAAGTCTTTCTAATTCGATTATTTTGTCACTAAACTCTTGTATTCGGTTAGTAATTTTCTCTTTCCAGTGATTTCAAATCTTCGTTTTGTAAACATCAGTACTGGCTGGATTTTTATAAGCTTCTAATTCGGTTTTCTTTGTATCTAATTCACTAATTTGGCTTTTGGTACAACTACTGTAATCAAAAGTGTAAATTTTAAGAAATGTTTCTATTGCTGTTTTTCCGGCATCAATTTTGGCTTTTCCGCCGTTAGCTGCCGTATCATCCCAACCCAATTTTACCGGAGTACCAGCGTTAGCTTTATCAAAAACTTCATAGTAATAATTTAACATTTCTAATTCGTTTTTATCACTCCGTTCATTAAAGTAGAGATAATCTTGTTGATTATCTTTTTTTAAGGCTGCAGTAGTGATTGCAGTGGTATTCACTGCGGTGTAATCTATCCCAAAAAAGGCTAAATCAATAGCTTTATTGAGAGTATCAGCTTCTTTAATGTCAACCATGATTTTAGTTTCATCTTTAAGGCCATTATTCACCAATGAGTGGGGTTGAGAAGTATCAGGTGCATATCCAACACCATGACCACGATAACTACCATGAGTTCCTAATACTAGGTCGCCTGGTTGAAAACCGAGATTGTCTTCCCGTCTTTCCGAAGTAAATAATTCGATAGTGCCAGCTTTATAGGGGAAATTTTGTATATGGCGGAAATCATCGATAATTCTCTTAGTATATTTGTCAGAAGCAGTTGCCGCATAACCAGTAGAGTTGTTATCTTCACCAATAAACAGGCTGGGGTCAGTCACCGCTGCCGTATTTAGCGGATTGCCAAGACCAGTTCCATCCGCCTTAGCAACTTCTTGTTCTTGGTCAATGTCAAGCGAAAAGCCTAAATATCTTCCTCCAGCGAGAGCAGTTTTTATAGTTGCTATATTGGCATGATTAGGTGCAATATTGCCATCACCAATAGTAGCAGTAGCAGTTCCGCCATTTCGTTGAGTTATCAAAATTTCATTCGCGTTCGCCTTTAATATTTGGTCAATAGTAGTTAAGCCAATTTCCGACGACCTTCAAACATCAAATTCGTCAAAAAGTTTTAATCAGCGGTTAATTCTTGCCTGATAAATATTAGTACCAGCACCAGCAGTGGGATTTTTGTCATCTAAATTCCATAAAGCACGGTCTATATTTGCTGTTCCGGCCACCGCCGCCGTTTTAATATCGCTTAGCAATTTTCTATTATTAGTTTCGTCTCGCAACAACGCACCTGGTTTGTAATAATCGGACAATTCATTCAGAGCAGTTTCTAATTCGACTAATCTAGTTTTCCAAGCAGATAAATCATCATTTGTTACTGGTGCTGTTGTATTGACCAAAGTAACGTTATCAATTTTAAAATCGTTCGCAGTAAAGTCATCACCAGCTTTTAATCGAAGTGTTGTTTGTGAACCATTTTGAATTCTAGTATGAGTAGTAAAATCGTTCGCAGTAAAAGGTAGTTTATCGTGGTCGTAATTAAAGTTTTCTATGTAAAAACCGTTATGAGCATCAATAGCGTTACTTCGATTTACATTTTTCAGACTTAATAAATTTTGTGCTATTACCGCTTCTCTTTCGCTATCGAATTCAATAATTACTGACCGTAAATTAGCCACATTTGCATTAGCCGAAACATTTGCGTTATTGTATCGAACATTCGCTAAATTGGCATTGCCGTTTTGGTTTTGTATCACAATGTTATTAGCAACATTGGAAACATTTATAGTTAGGAATTTATTATCGGTGCCACCGACTGTTGCTCTAGCATTTATATTTTTAATTTGTACTCTTGATTTTGCCATAATTTATTTTAATTTATTTTAATTTATTTTAATTTATTTTAATTTATTTTAATTTATTTTAATTTATCTCGTAATTATCTAATTCTAATAGGATGTCTAGGTCTGATATATATATTTTACACATTTACATAGTTTACAGTTTATAATTTGTCGGTTGGGTAAATCGTTATCACGCCAATAATTTCGGATTATTATCATCTAAAAAGAAAATTATTAAATAATATTTACTCTTCCTATAATGTTATTTTAACCAGGCATGTATTTTCCGATTTCTCCATAATTAAGCCAATAAACCAACTCATATAATATTCGTTGGCATATTCTTAATTTAGGCGGATTATTTAACTTTATTAATTCGTTAATTTGTTCTTGCTCTAAGAAAGTAAATTGCTTAATAAATATTTGAGCTTGTTGGTCGGGCATATTACGAAAAAAATCATAAAAATCTTTTTGATTGCTATTTAATAATAAGGTATTTTTACTACTTTCACTTTTAGAAAATTTTTTGCCTTCCTTATCAGTTAGCAAAGGAAAGTTAAAAGCAAAAGATTTATTTTTCTTTTCCGAAGTCTCATCATTGGGGTAAAAGCTACTAATTAATTTTAATCCGGTCGTTAAATTGCCTCATTGGTCGCTCCCACCGACTTGTCCGCAACAATTATAGTTTTCATATAAGTAATAAAAATCGTAAGCTTGTAAGAGCGAATAACTAAACGCCAAATAAGATAAACCAGTTTCTAATCTTTGTTTAATGGTTCCTTTGGCTAATAAATAATTAATGCTAATATTACGCCCCACTTTATCAATAAAATCGACAAAACTCATTTTGCTTAACCAGTCATTATTATTCAGTATTTTATATTTATTTTCTTTTAAAGGTCAAATATAATTTAAATATTTTTCTCATTTTTCTGCCTTTTTACTCTTATCGTTTATTTCTAGTATTTTGTAAATATTAACCAATAATTCCGGATTATCCGCGTAAAATAGTTCTAAGGGAGCAAATTCTACTTCTTTTATTTTTTCTTGGGTGAGTGGTCTAACTACTAGACGAGTCAATTGTTTTCTTATTTTTTCGTAACATTGGCTTAGTTTTTCCGCCGCTAATTGGGGTCGTTCTTTTAATTTATCACTAGGGTCGCCAATTTTACTGGTAGCACCTCCTAAAACTAGCAGCACCGTAAAATCCTCCTTGGCAAAACGAATAGTCTGAATAAGTTGAAATAAATGACCGATATGTAAACTTTCGGCCGTGGTGTCTATTCCGAAGTAAATAACTCTTTCGCTAGGTTTTAATTGATAAAAATTATTTTCTAAATTAGCCTGATTAGCAATTACTCCGCGCTTTTGAAGATTTTGAAAGAAAGTTTTCAAATTACTAGTCATATATTAATTTAGTTTTAATAATTGCTATTAATTTTTCAAAGCTAAAGTAATATGTAAAGATTTCTCTACTTTTTCTATCATTTCTTTATCTAGTTCTCCTAATTTATTCCCAAACCTTTTCCGGTCAATGGTTCTAATTTGGTCAACCATAATCACTCCTTTTTTCTTTTGTAAATAACTTTCTACTTGAAAAGGATAAATCTTGTCTACGTGACTAGTCAGGGGTAAAATAGTTATCAGCGGACTATATTTGTTTTGCTCGTCATTAGAAATAACCAGTGCGGGGCGTTGACCCTGCAATTCGCGAATGTTTTCTTTTTTAGTTAGTAAGGGCAAATTTACTCAATAAATTTCACCGCGTCTAATTAACTTTTCCGCCATTTTACTTTTGCTTTTTATTCCTCGGTCTCTTTTCTCAGTTTACTCAGTCCTCATTTTGAGCTTGCTCTCATGACTGGACTTCTTTTAGTAAGTGAGAATTATTGGCATAACATTCTTGATAGGCTTGACCTAATTCTTTTTTTTCTTGGTCTAGTTTTTCCGCTACTACTTCCTGAATAAATTTGCTAATCTTACCTTTGCCTACTTCGTGGAGTAGTTGCTGATATAAATTAATTGGTAAAGTGATGCTTAGAGTTTGTTTGATTTCTAGGTTTCTTTCCATAATATAATATTTTAATGTGATAACGTTATTAGTTACTAACAATCCTATTTTTGCCTACTTTTAGAATTCCAAATGTTTAGGATAACGAGGAAAAGCAATGGTATCCCGAATATTTTCGCTGCCGCTAATCAACATTACCAATCTTTCTAAGCCCAAGCCAAAACCGCCACTTGGTGCATAACCGTATTTTCGCAAGTCAAAATATCAACTTAAATTATTTGTATCTAAACCTATTTTTTGGGCTTTTTCTTGTAAAGTTTGATAATTATCTTCCCGCACGCTGCCGCCAATTAATTCGCCGAGGTCCGGAAATAATAAATCAAAGCAAGCGACGGTTTTCCCATCCGAATTATTTTTCATATAAAAAGATTTTAACTGGCGGGGGTAGTTAGTAACGAAAACCGGACTATTAAAGTGTTGACACAAATATTTCTCGTGTTCGGACTGTAAATCACTACCTCACTGAGTATCATTAAAAACAAAACTGGCGGGGGCCTGGTTTAGTATTTCGATACCGCGGGCATAATCTAATCGGATAAACTTATCCTGACTAATTTTCTTTAATTTATTAATTATCTCCTTTTTGTTTTCTTGATTATAATTTTCGCAATAATTTAGTTCCACATTATTATTAGCCAGAATATAGTTGATTACGTATTTAATTAAGGCTTCGGCTAAATTAATTATTGATTCTAAGTCCGCTCCTGCCATTTCCGGTTCCACCATTCAAAATTCAGCTAAATGGCGAGTAGTGTGAGATTTTTCGGCTCGGAAGCAGGGGGCAAAAGTATAAACTTTGCCTAATCCTTGAACCAACGCTTCAGCTTGTAATTGTCCGCTGACGGTTAATTTGGCTGGTTTAGAAAAAAAAAGTTCTTGTTCATTAGTGGTAACGTTAAATAGTTCGCCGGCTCCTTCGGTATCATTACTAGTAATAATTGGGGTAGGAACGTAATAAAATCCAGCCTGGTGGAAAAAATCGTGAATGGCTTTGCTAATACTATGACGCAAGCGAAAAATGGCTAAAAAATAATTAGTTTTGGCTCGTAAATGTGGGAACTTACGAACTACTTCCAGCGGAATATTTTTTTTTTGGAGCGGATAATCGGTGGCGGTTGGATTAATAAATTCAATTTGGCTAACTTGTAATTCGCAAGGTTGTTGCCGTTGCGAAGTAACAACTAATTTCCCACTCACTATTAAGTTACTGTCAAAGTTAATTTGCTTTATCTTGTCGACCAAGTCAGCAGGACAAACAATTTGCAGATTTGCTAAGCACGAGCCATCATTAAGTTCAATAAATTTATGGTGGCGAATTGATTTTACTCAGCCACTAACTTGAATTTTTTCACACTGGCTTAGTTCAGTAGTTTTTTGGTAAATTTCGGCAATGGTAAAATACATTTTGGTCTTTTTTATTTTTTGGCTTCACTGGCTAAGGCTTGAGTCAGAGTATATTTTGGCTGATAAAAGCGATGATTGTCATTATAATTTGGCTTTCAATAATTCCCTTAAAGGTAAAATTTTTCGTAGTTTATCCACAACTTTATTCATTTCCTCAACCGTTAGATTTCTTATTTTATTCCCAATCCTTTCTTTATCGATACACTGGATTTATTGATATCTTTAACCAATTGCGGGACAAACAATTCAAAAGAATAAAGCGGGTCCAGAGTGCACGAACAAGGCAAGACAATAACTCTTTTACTAATTAAGAATTATCGGAAATTATTAGTCCTGGTCGTGGACCTCTTACTTCCGTGCCCAAATTTCACTCAATAAAGTTCTCTCCGTGCCTATATAACTTCTCTGCCATTATCAACCTTGTTTATCCTTAACTTTGCTTATTTTGTCCCAGTCAGCAATTTCTTTCTTTCTTACCTCATCCTTATTTGCCAGTAGAATATCCCGTTTTCATATTTCCTCCTCGGTTAAAGAAATTGTGTCCTGGTAAACAATCTCGTAATCAGTTTTGTTTTGGTCGAGCAGGGCACTTTTATTTTCTCGCTTTCGTTGGTTTTTATTAGTATTAGTTCTTTCATGTTGCTATTCTATAATTTTCATATCTTTTTTAAAAGTATCGAGAAGTTTGGTAAAATTTTATATAATATGTTATATTTAAATTAAAAGCAAACTTGCTACTTTATTAATAAGCCAAAACTCGATTACCTTCCGCTTCCTTGCGAATATTTTCTTTCTTTTTGAAAGCTTCCCCGGTGCCTTGATAAGCGTTATTAATTTCCTCAGCCAACTTTTCAAACATCGAATTAGAAGATTTTTTCTGGCGGGCACTTTCGACCATTCAGCGTAAAGATAAAGTGAGAGCCCGGGCGGGTTCCACTTTGACTGGCATTCGGTAAACTCCGCCCCCAATTCGGCGGCTACGGGTTTCTAGTGCGGGTTTGACTTGGCTGACGGCTCCTTCTAAAATAGTTAAAAAAGAGGTGGCAGTTTTCTTTTCGATTATTTCCGCGGCTTGATAAACTATTTGGGTGGCTTTTCTTTTTTCACCGTCTTTCATGACTTTATTAATTAATTGGGTAACCACCACTGACGAATATTTGTGGTCCGGAGTTTTGGGATGTTTTTTGATGATACTTTTTTTACGCATTATTTTTTTTTGTATTTTTGTTGTTAGGCTTTTTCTTTTTGGGCAAAAATAGGCAATGCTGAGTTTATTGTAGTTTCTTTTCGCTAGAGAGTTATATATATGTGATATACCTGTTATGTATATATTACACCCTCTCTCCTATATATATAATTTTAAGTCCCAAAAAAAATTATTTTACTAAAATATAAAAAAAGTTCACATTTGTGAAACATCATTCTGAATATCAAAAGACGAAATAAAACTAAAAGAAATTGAAGAACATGTTAAAACAAAATAGAGAGAGGAGGGGGGTTATTAAAGAAAACTTGGAATTCTTTCTAAAAGAGTGAGAAAAACAGAAAAATAAAGCAAAAGTATAAAATTTTATAATCAATTACTCTTTTTTGATTACTAAAAATCTTTTAGTGGCTGAATAGGGTCGACTACTTTTAATTACCACTTTATCGCCTAATTGTAAAGGGTAGTCTTCATTATGGGCTTGGATTTTTCTTTTGATTTTGATTTGCTTGTGATATTTAGGGTGTAGTTTGATAAAAACTAATTCTACAGTGGCGGATTTAGCATTTTTTAAACTGATTACTGTTCCGGTGAATACTTGACTCATATTAATTTTTTATTTATTAAATACTTTTTTATTATTTTTCGTAAGTAAACGGGCAATTTCTTTTTTTATTTTCTTTATTTGGTGTGTTTTAGTTACTTGTCCCATTTTGCTTTTCATTTGTAAAATGGTTAAGGTAGCACGATATTTGGCTAATATTTCTTCTTTTGCTAATTCCTTTTTTTCGACTTTTTCTTTTTTATTCATTTCCATTTCTTTCAATGATTTTATATTTAACTTTGGCTTCACCATTATTTTTAGGCAATTTATGACTGGCTTGGGTTAAAGCTTTATAAACTATTTCGCGGTCTAATTCACTTACTTCAAACATTACCGTGCCTTGTTTAACTACCGCTACCCAACTATCAATAGCACCTTTACCGGAACCCATTCTAACTTCCAGTGGTTTTTTGGTTTTGGAGAGATGGGGAAAAATATTAATTCGCATTTTACCGAATTTTTTGGTATAACGGCTAATTACTTTCCGTGCCGCTTCAATTTGTTTATTACTTACTCAGGCACCTTGCTGGGCTTGTAAGCCGAATTGTCCCCAATTAACTTGCTTATTGCCTTTGGCTTGACCTTCATATTTGGTCCGATGCGGATAACGATATTTAGTTTTTTTTGGTATTAACATTTCTTTAATTTGATTTTATTTAGAAAGAGGGAGAAAATAATTAATTTTTTTACCGAGTTCCGGCTTTTCCGTGTTGACCGGACTGCCGAGTTGGAGCAAACTCACCAATTTTATGATTTACCATTTCAGGGGTGACTTGGCGACTAAGAAATTTTTTGCCGTTATGAATAAGTAAAGTGTGGCCAATCATTTCCGGGCTAATGACTGAACCACGAGCCCAAGTTTTAAAAGCGGATTTTTTATTTTCTTGGTTGGCTTTTTCTATCTTTTTGAGTAATTTTTCATTAACGAATAACTGTTTTTTTAACGAGCGGGGCATATTATTTTATTTTTTGTGCTGATGGACAATATATTTATTGGAGGGTTTATTTTTTTTGCGGGTTTTTTTACCGAGAGTTTTCTTACCTCAGGGACTAAGCGGTGAAGGGTGACCAATTCCGGCCTTTTGTTCACCACCGCCATGGGGATGGTCGACGGGATTCATAGCAGAACCACGCACGGTCGGACGAATACCACGCCAGCGACTACGACCGGCTTTGCCTAACCGGACTAAATTGGCTTCACTATTACTTACTTTACCAAGGGTCGCCCGACAATTGGCTAATACTTTCCGCACTTCTTTCGACATCAATTTCACTAAGACATATTTATTGCCTTCTTCCTTACCAACTATTTCACCATAAGTGCCGGCACTGCGAAGTAACTGACCGCCTTTTTTGGGTTTTAATTCTAAATTATGGATAGGAGTATTAACCGGAATGGCATGTAAAGGCAAGTTATTACCTACTTTTAGCGGGGTGCTTTCGTCCGGACCACTCATTATTTCGTTATTGACTTGTAATCCCTCAGGAGTAATTATAAAAGCAAAACTACCGTTCTGATAACTTATTAGCGAGATAAAGCAATTACGATTGGGGTCATATTCAATACTTTTTACTTTGCCAACAATTCCGTCATTCTCATAACGTTTAAAGTCAATAATGCGATAATATCTTTTATGACCTCCTCCTTGGTGGCGAGTGGTAATTCGCCCTTGGTTATTCCGTCCGGACTGAGGTTTAATTATCTGTAAAAGTTGCCGGGGAGTTTGGCCGGGATTAGGCGTTAATTTCTCCCGATAATCGATAAGAATGGTGTTCCGTGAAGAATTGTTTATAGGTTTGATTGTTTTGGTCATTGTTATTTTTACTGACTAATTAAATACTTTCTTTTAGATACATAACTAATGAAAATTACTAATATATGTAGGTATATTTATATATTATTATTTTAAGTCCCAAAAAAAAATTATTTTACTAAAATATAAGATTGTAAATTGATTTTACTCTTGTTCTCCGATTTTTTCTTCTTGTTCTTTGCCATTATTTTCGCCAATTTCATTAATAGCATCTGCTATGAGACTAGCGAAAAAACTAATCGACTTTATACTTTCGTCATTACCCGGAATCACATAATCTACGGAATAAGGATTGCAATTAGTATTACAGACTGCGATAACCGGAATTCCGGCTTTTTTGGCTTCTCGTAAAGCGGTTTTTTCTTTATTTAGTCCAATAATAAACAAAGCATCCGGTTTTCCGCGTAAATTAATTACTCCTTCGTAAATGTTTTGCAATTTATTTCTTCTTTTCTCTAAACTTGCCTGCTCTTTTTTGATTAAATTTTTGAAAGTGTCTTTTTGAAGAAAATTGTTTAATCCTTGCAATTCTTTTAATTTCTTGCTAATTTCCGGAAAATTAGTTAAAAATCCGCCTTTTCACTTATTAACGATATAAGGCATACCACATTTAATAGCCTGCTCTTTGACAATTTCCTGGGTTTGCTTTTTGGTGGCTAAAAATAAAATTTTTTTTCTTCGTTCGATTAATGATTTTAGATAATTACTTACTGCTTGACAACTATTAATAATTTTTTCTAAATCAAGAATATGTATTTTGCTACGTCGTTCGTAAATATAAGGTTGCATGCGGGGATTACGTCAACGAATTAAATTACCAAATTGCACCCCTAATTTCGCTAATTCCGTTTTGTCAAATTCTATCATATTCATTAAATTATTTTACCATTGATAATCAATACTTTTACTAATTTAACTGCTTTTTTTTCTTCTAATTACCATTTTTGACATTGTTATTTTCTTTCATTTACTCATTTTTTTTATCCTGATTAACTTTATTAACTTCGGGCGGTAAAATATTTTTATATGACGACCTATGACTTGATTATTATCGGAGCTGGACCAGCTGGCTTAACGGCGGCTGTTTATGCTAGAAGAGCTTTATTAAAAACCTTAATTTGCGAAAAAGCGATAGCTGGTGGAAAGTTAAATAAAACTGCTGACGTTGATAATTATCCGGGCTTTACCTCGGTTAAAGGACCTGAATTGGCTGAGAGAATGACCGAACACGCTAAATATTATAAGATTGATTGAAAGCAGGAAGAAGTGATTAAATTAGAAAAAAAAGAAAAGGAGTTTATTGTGAAAACAAATGAAGGAAATACTATTGCTAGCCGAACAGTTATTATTGCCTCCGGTGCGGTTGAAAATAAGTTAGGAATAGAGGGGGAAGAAAAATTTACCAATTGAGGGGTTTCCTATTGTGCGATTTGTGATGGCTTTCTATTCCGCGAAGAAGCGGTAGTAGTAGTGGGTGGCGGATATTCCGCCTTGGAAACTGCTTTATATTTAACTAATATTGCGACCAAAGTTTATTTAGTTCACCGCCGAGATAGTTTTCGGACGGAAAAGGAAATTAGCGACAAAGTAATTAATAATCCCAAAATAATTTTAATTTTAAACTCGCAACTGTTAGCAATCGAAGGGAGAGAAGAAAAAGAAAGAAAAGTGGTAGAAAAAGTAATCATTAAAATAAATAATCAAAAGAAAGAATTATTAGTTAGAGCCGTTTTTCCTTGCGTTGGTCTTTTACCATTTAGCAACTTTGTCCATGAACTAAGTATTTGCGACCGACAAGATTATATCACTATTAAAGATGATTGTTCGACCATGGTGCCAGGTTTATTTGCGGCTGGTGATGTGGCTCGAGCCAATCAAAACAAAATTAAACAAATTGTTACGGCAGTAGCCGAAGGAGCCATTGCCGCTCAGTCGGTCATTAAATATTTAGAAAAATACTTCTAATTTCGAGCAAACTTTCTCTCGCTTTTATTTGGCTAATTTCTTGTTCGGTCTTTGCTTCTGATAAAGTCAAATCAAGGCAGCAATTAAAGAAAGAAATAAGGAACCGACGATTACTAGGGGAATAACCGGAGAGTCAGTTTGTTGTTGAGAAATTCCTAATATTTCATCAACTGCTTGCTGACGTGCCTCATAAGCTTTTTTATGGAAAAGGTCAGAACCAATTTGACTGTAAAACTCGATAATTTTTTTCTTGGCGGCTTTTTTTCTCTCTGGCTCAGTGGACGGAATTTTTTCGTATTCTTCCAGTAGTTTATCTAACTTGTTTAAAGCAACTTTGGTGCCAATGCTATTACTAACTATGTTTTTCAGTTCATCAATTTTCGACGGGTCTTTTTCAGTTCCGTTTTTTAGTTTATCTAAGGCTGCTTGGGCTTCGGAGTCTAAATCATTTTGGTTTAAATGCCCTTTGTTTAATTCATTATCAATCATTTCTTCATTAGTTCGAGAATATTGTTCCGGGTTTAAGTCGGCTAATCTCTTTTTTAGAGCGTTTATTTCGGTTATCTTTTCTTCATAAATTCTTTGTCCGTAAAAATCGTTTATTTGTTTTAATTTGGTGGCTAATTCTTGGTAATCAGTTAGTTTTTTCGCTTCTTCGATTAGTTCTTCTAATCGCTTTTTATTTAATTTTTTGGTTAATTTATTTTTAATATTAATTAATACTTGCTCTTTAATGTTTACTATTTCTTCGGGGTTAGTGCTAACTTCAATTTGTCTTCGCCAATCCCGATTGTCAACTTCTAAATCATTATTAGTAAGTTGGGAATTGCTAAGAGTTTTGGTAATTAATTCAATGGTTTTAGTGCGAATTTCGGTAATAGTCAGATTTTCTTCCGACGAATTATTATTGTTATTATTGTTATTATTGTTATTATTGTTATTAGCCTCGACTCTTTGGATTAAATTACTCATGCGTCTTACTAATTCTTTTACTAAATCAATCTCAACCCTTCACCCGCTTTCTCTAAACACCCAAATTAAGTCTTCTATCTCCGTTAATTCTGCTTCGTCAATTTCCTGACATTTATTTCTATTTTGTTTAATTTTCTTTCATAAATCACGTAATTGGTAATTAATGTTATCATCAGTAATAATGTTTTGTTGTTCGTTCTCTACTCCTTCGTTTTGTCTGCCGCCTAAATATTTTTTGGCGTTTCGGCAGTGTCCTCATGGTTGCCGAGCATTGTCTCGAATAAAATTTGCAAATCTTCTTTTTATTTCGTCCTTACTGAGTTTATAATTTCCCTCCTCATCTTTGTTTGCTTCGTAAATATGGTCTATGACAACCTCACGCAATTGACTTTTTGAATTATCAGCATCATCAATTCTGTCGTATTCCTCAGCGGATTTATTTCTTACTAACCGTTCAAATATTCGCTTATACCTAGTTTCAGATAGAAAAATACCAGGATGAATAATATTACCACTTCTATGTTTTATTTCTCGGTCATTATCTCATCAAGGAGGAGTTTCGCCTCATTTTTTATTAGTATGCTTCCACTCGTTAAGAGTAAATTCCGTGTGATGATTATGGATATACTTTTCTAATTCATCCGTAATAATTTCCAAATTATCAACCTTATAACTTGGTATATGCATATCTTCTTCCTCTTCTGATTCCGATATAAAACTAAAAAATTGGTTATGCCCGTTGTCCGAAGCATGGAGGCGAAAACCCCGCGAACCATTTATCCAACTTAAAACCTTTTCACCTGGTCTTTCAGCCCTTTCATTAACAACCACCTCGTCAAAATGTATTCCAATGTATAATGCATCTTTACCTTCGTTAGTTCTTACTCCGGGACTATTCAAATTAATACCTCGTATAGTGATAGTATCTCCTTCGCCAATATCTTGGTGCGAGGTGAAAGAAAAGTGAGTTATTAATCCTATCCTTTTTTCCCTTAAATCAATGCTCTTTTCTGGTAATACGACCATTGCGTCGGTGAATTTTTCAATATCTTTAACTTTGATTCTTTCAAAATCTATTTTTCCATTATTATGTATTACTATTCTACTAGTCATATTTATTAAATATCTTTTTCTTTTCTTACTTTAATTTGTCTATTATGTATATAATTTATTTTTAATTTTATTAATTTCTTTCTGGTGATTTCCTTTTTACTACTTTTTTCATAATTAATGTCCGATTTTGAGAATAAAATCAAAATCCAAACAATCTTTAAAATACTTTCTTAAATCTTCCTCTTGAAGTATATTTATAATTTTACTCTTTAATCTCTAATAATATATTATATTTTTCTAAATTTTCTAATTGTTGGAGATGATTAGTGTTTAATAATCCGCCTAATTCTTCTTTTCAATTACCGTGAAATCCGCCGTGCTCTTGCCGATAAGAAATAATTTTCTCAGCCACTTTTTCCCCAATGCCACTAATGGCGGTAAAAGGAAAATAGATAGTATTGTTTTCAATTTTAAAATCGCGGATTTCGGATTTATTTAAATCTACGCCCCGGGCAAATCCTAAACCTTTCATTTCCATTTCTAAAATTACTTTTAAAGTGAATAATAATTCTTTTTCTTTGGTAGTTAATTTTCAAGTTTTACCATTTTTTCGCAAACTTTCAATTAATTTTTTATCACCGGAATTATTAATTTTTTCCTGAATATTAATTAAAGCTTGGTCGATATTCATTCGCTCTCAAACCGCTCAGATTTTCTTTTTGTCGACTGTTTTTTCCGTTCTCCTTTTTTCTTTATTCAATTCCTCAAAAACTTTAATAATTGAAAGAATTTCTTTCTCGTTGCTCTTATAACTAGACAGATTGCTTAATAAATTTTCCAGGCGAAAGTTAATAGTGGCTAAATCTAAACTCATTAATCAAATGTCATAAACAGTGGCGTGATAAGTAAGCAAAACCGAATAAAATTCTTGCGGATAATGAACCTTATAAAAAGCGGTTCGCCACGCGGTCATAGTATAAGCAATGGCGTGTGGTTTGGGAAAAATATATTTAATTTTGCTTAATATGGAAAAATATAACTCTCCTTGTTGGTCGTTTAATTTAGTTCTAATTTCCTCTCTAATGTTTTCTGATAACTTATCTCATTTACCTTTACGAATATATTCAGTAGCAATGAAAGCCTTTTTATTATCCACTCCTCAGGAAACCAAGAAACTTCAAATATCTTCCCGGCAAGCAATTAACTCACTTAAAGATAGTTGTCCGTTTTTGTAAATAGTATGTTGATTTTGGGTTCAAACATTAGTGCCGTGCGAAAAGCCGGAAATTTGTACTAACTGGGAAAATTTGGTCGGTTTTAAAGGAGTTAGTAAGTTTCTTTTAACAAAATCAGTGCCAAATTCCGGTATTCCTAGCGTGTCGGCAGTGGTAAATGTCTGCATTATATTTTTGTCGCGAAAAGAAATTTCCTGGGGGTTTTTGTTAGTTAATTGAAATAATTTCTGTAAGATGGTTGGTTCATCATGTCCTAAAATATCGACTTTTAGGAAAATTTCCGATAAAAAACTATATTCGAAATGAGTAGTTACTCATTCTGCTTGCCGATTATCAGCGGGGTAATGGAGCGGAGTATAGTCCTGAATGTCAGTTTCCGGCAAAGTAATTAATAATCCGCCCGGATGCTGACCGGTGGTGCGTTTAATCCCTTTTAATTCTTCAATAATTTGTTCTTTTGGTTTATCTTTTTCTGCCCGGATTGCTTCTCACAGTTCTCTAATTTCCCTTTCTTTGTCATTAATTTTTTGTTTAAGTTGGTCGAATTCCGTTTCCATAATTTTTAATTCTAATTAATTGGAAAACCGCCACATATTCCAGTGAGTCCAAACAATTTTTTAACTAAGTTCTTTTTGTTATTTTCTGCCATGATATTATAATATTTTAAAGAAAAGTAAACTTTACAGGTTAAATATTGCTTTTTTTAAAAAGAACAATTTAGTCGCGCAACTTAGCAGCAAACTTTCTTTCTATTTCTCCACTAATAATTTTTAGTATTTCCTCTACTTCTTTTTTTTCTAGGGTTTTGGTGGAACTTTGAAAAACTAAATGAAAACTAACTGATTTTTTATTTTCTTGTTCTAGTTCCTTATTTTGATAAACATCTAAAATAGTTACTTCTTGGAGGTTATTACCGCCTAATTTTGCTATTTCTTTAACCACCTGATTATAATCAATTTTTTCCGAGAAAAGGAACGATAAATCTTTTTTGCTAATTGGGAAAGGGGAAATAGGTCGGTAAGTATTTGGGCGGGGAAATTTGGCGAGGAAATTAAATATTTTAGTTAAAGATATTTGGGCGATAAATACTGGCTCTTTAATTTGATATTTATTAGTTATTGGTGACTGAACGCGACCAATCAGACCAATTTTTTCCTCGTGGAGAATTATCTCAGCACTGTCCGAAGAAGAAAAATAATTAGAAGTAAGGGGTAGTAAAGAAATTTCTTTTTCCATTTTTCAAGCGAAAAAAATGTTTTCCAGTACTCCTTTTATTCAGTAAAAATCTATTTCCTGGCTTAGGCGGTGGAGCGGTTGGTTAATTATTTTTCCTACTCCGCTCAAAATAAATAGTTCCTCCGGTTGCTGAGTGGGACAATAAACGGAACTAATTTCAAAAAAAAATAAATCTTTATTTCCGTGTGAAAGGTTATAACTTATCGTTTTTAAGTGGCTAGGAATAAGCGTTTGGCGGTAATATTTATGATATTCGTTTTTCGGCATTAGTAACTGATAAAAAGGTTGCTTTTCGACTTCGTTAAACTCTTCTTTCATTTCGGGGGAAACAAGGGAATAAGTAATAATTTCTTGCCAACCACAATTGGCTAAATAACTCCGCAGTTCCTTTTTTTTTTCTCTTTCGCCCTTATTACTAGCCAAAGAAACGGTCTGGAAGTTAGGAGAGGACAGGTCATCTAATTTATTATAATCATAAATTCTTAATAATTCCTCTAGCAAACCCTCGGGATTGGTGATATCTGGTCGGTAAGTAGGTATATTAATATGATAAAAATTTTCTTTTTTTTGGTAAGCAAATTTTAGTTGCTGTCAAATATTTTCAATAACTTTATTGGTAAGTTTTTGACCCGTCTTTTTCTCAATAAATTCTTGGCTAATAGTTATTATTTTTTTCTCTCTTTGGGGTGCCTCCTGATAGGTGAAAACAGTTGCGGAATTTAAGTTTCCGCCATAAGTTTCAGTAATAAGCGAAATGACTCGTGCTAGAACTTTTTTTGGTGATAAAACTAAATTGGCTCCCTGGCTAAAATATTGACTAGCGGCAGTAGAAATATTTAAACTTTTACTACTTTTTTTAATTACTTCGGAGTTAAAAGAAGCACACTCAATAAGAATATTTTGCGATTGGGGAGTTAGAGCGGTTTCTTGGGTACCGATAATTCCGGCTAAACTAATAATTTTTTCTCCCGAACTTAGGACAATGTCTCCCGTGTTAAGTGCTGTTTTTTCCCCGTGAAGATTAGTTAAAACTTCTCCGGTCTGAGTTTCGCGAATGGTAATTTTTTGTTGAGGAGATAAAGTATCATAATCAAAAATATGGAGGGGTTGTCCGTTCTCTAACATTACCAAATTAGCAGCGTCTATTATATTATTAACCGAACGAATATTATTTACTTTTAATCATTCTTTTAAACACTGCGGGCTTTCTTTGATTTCAATATTTTTTATTAGACCCAAATGAAATTCTAGGCAATTTTTAGTTGTGATTACTAGTTCAATTAATTTTGGTTGACTCTCATTTATAACAGGAATAGTGGTTGGTTTAACTGAACAATTTAATAAAATCCCCGTCTCGCTAATTATACCTCGCCAAGATAATAAATCAGGTCGATTGGGAAGAGGAATGAACTCTAAATAAATGTCCTCGCCGCACTCGGCTAAATTAGTTTCTAAACCATAATAAGTTAATTTCTCGGCTAATTGCGAAACAGTAATAGACGGCAAATTAAGATGTTCTTTTATATATTTTCACGGGACTAGCATATATTACTAAAATTAACAGAACTTTTTTCTTCAAACTCTCCTAATTACCGAGCATCCAGCAATTAGTTTTCCAGTTTGGTCTATATCTTAATTTTATAATATAGTCTGAATAAAGAAACGGCATAAAAGTTAAAATATTATTATATATGACATGACTGAAATCCCCAACTGACATAACAGAGAGAGAGAAGTAAACTAATCTGAATAATAGTTGGAACAGTTCTAATTATCGGACTAATCTTCGGCATTTACTTCTTTACTAAAAATAATAGTTCCTCTAATCAGCCCAGTCAAAACCCGGATAATCCTTTACCAGGTAGTATTCAATACTTACCTACCGAAGAAGAAGCCCAAGCCAAAATCAACCAAATAAAAACTGCTAAAAACTTGGACGACCAGCAAGCCACTATTGAATTCCTAACCCAATATGTTCCCGAAATTAAATGGTGAGAAATCAATTCTTTAAGTGAATTAGATGAAAAGATTAAATTAGTGAATAGTAAAACAGGCTTTCCGCCTTTTTCTAGTGTTCCCCAAGTTGCTAAATTTAACGAAGAGACTGGGAAAAACTTTACTTATAAATCTTTGCTTTTCTTAGCCTCAATTATTCCCCGTGAGAGTGATGGCAGTATTGATTGAAAAGGGTTAGATTTTCACGCTTGCATTATCACTGTTCTCAAACCCTTAGAAAAAGAATGAAAATTTAAGCCTTCTTTTGCTAAATTAAGTTGACAATAAGGACAGTTTTCAGTATGATTACAATTCGGGCAATTTTGCTGGTTCATTTTTTAATTAACTTTTCTAAGGAGGTATTTGCCCCTGACTAATTGGTTTCATAATTTTTTAGTTGTTTTGAAACTTGTATTTTTATTATGGGTTTCTTATACAAGGCTAAAATAAGGGCTTGAATAAGGAAAATTAGTGAAAGTGAGATAAAGGTTGGATTTCTTTCTTTAAATTTTTAAATAACAACTTTTCTACTTGTTCTTCATCATAGTTACTTTGTAAATTTATTCAAAAAGTTGGAGCAGTGCCAAAGTATAAGGCTAAGCGGGTAGCAATGTCTTTGGTTAAGTCTCTTTTCTCCGTAACTATTTCCTGAATTACTTTATTAGAAATATTGATATCCCGCGCTAATTGAGTAGAACTAATTTGAGCGGGAATTAAAAATTCTTCTTTCAGTATTTTTCCGGGATGATAGATAGTTAGTTTTCTAGTCATAATAACTTAATTTTAGTGGTAATCGGTAATTTCTACTTCGTAAGCGTTTCCTTTTTCTCAAATAAAGACTAGGCGATACTGTCTATTAATCCGAATGCTATAATAACCTTTTCATTCACCTCGTAAGGCTTCGAGACGGTTATGAAGCGGAATAGTCAATTCTAAGAGATTTTTGGCTTGGTCTAATTGTTCTAATTTCCGCAAAGCAACATTTTGAATACTCTTCCATTTGAGGACAGTTTTTTTAGTTCATAATGTTGCGGTGTGTTTATCGCCAAAAGTTTTAATCATTATTAATTAATTTTTTTCCCTTATTTCTTTAAGGAGTAACCAGGGTAAAAAACTCCATTGGCGGATAATATTTTTCCACCCGCCTTTACTTTTCCACGGCCAATAATTCTTGTAGCAGGGTTATTTCAGTTTGCAGTTGTTTTTGCTGTCAGTGGGTTTTTGATTAGTGCTTATTTTTCCCTATTCCATTTTCCGGACTTCAGTTCTAATTTCTTTAATAAATTCAATCGAGGAATTATATTTAGTTTGGTAAGTGGCTTTTTGTTGTTCCAGTAGTTTAATTTTACTGGTTAATTGTCGGATTTGTTCTTGTAAGGGGGTGATTTGCTGGGTTAATTCCTCATTGCGAGTAGTTAAGTAATTAGTTAGGGAGTTGTTTTGTTCTTGGTAATCATTTTTTCACTTATCACAGTCGCTAGTTAATTGGGTGATTGGTTGGTTGCTAGCGAAATAACCAGCCGTCTTTTGTTGGTCTAAGTCTTTATAGTGATTTAATTGGTTTTTTAGTTCGGCTAACTGGGGACTATCACTGCGATTTTGGTAGTAATAATAGGCTAAGACACCATTATTAGTAATTTTGACATTTATGTATAATTTTATAATAAAGTTCCGTATCGAAAATTTGTGTTTCCACGGTCAATATAACCGAATAGTTAAAGAAGTTAAAGAAAATAAAAAGAGAAAAACTAATTAATATAATGCCTGAACTACCCGAAGTCGAAACAGTTTTAAGAGCCCTCCGTGCTAGCGGAGTAGTTGGCTCTCCTATCTCGCAAATAGAAATAAGAAAAGAATTTCATATTAAAGAAATCACCCCGAGCAATTTTGCTAATAACTTATTAGGACAGGTTGTTCGTAGTATCGAAAGAAAAGGCAAATGATTATTTTTTTACTTGGATAATTTGGTCCTAATTAATCATTTGCGAATGACCGGAAAATACTTTTTGGAAAAAAACCAGCATGATATTTCTTTAATTTTTCATTTCTCTAACGGTCAAAAACTTTTTTACTGCGACCCGCGGGGATTTGGTGTCTTTTATTTACAGCCCCTCGATACTTTTCGTTCCCGTTCTCCTTATCAAGAAATTGGACCTGACCTTATTCAAGAAGAAATCAGCGTTGAATATTTGCTTTCTCGGTTTCAGAAATTAAGAATACCCATCAAGTCTGCTCTTTTGGAACAAAAAATAATGAGCGGTATTGGCAATATTTACGCCTCCGAAATACTTTTCTTTTGTAAAATCAGCCCTCTAAAACCAACCAATAAAATTACACGGGCAGAAATCGAAAACATAATTTACCACTCCAAAAAAATTTTACAAAAATCAATTGAATTAGGCGGCACCTCAGTAGTGGATTTTGTTTCTCCTTTACGAGGAAAAGGCTTTTACCAAAACGAATTAAAAGTCTATATGAAAGAAAATAAACCTTGTTATGAGTGCCAAACTCCTATCATTATGGAAAGAATAAATAATCGGAGTAGTTTTTTTTGCCCCCAATGTCAGAAACTAGGACTTTAAAAAAAAGATTTATAAGATAATTACCAAAAACTTTCTTCGCGTAATCTCCTTTTGATTTCTTTTTCCTTAATCTTTTCTTTGATTTGATATTTGCGTAAAGGTTGGGCTAAGGCTATTTCTAATTTGGCTCAACCATGATTATTAATAAAAAGTTGGAGCGGAATAACGACATAATTTTTGGCTTTTGCTTCACCAATTAGTTTATTAATTTCCTTTTTTTTTAACAGTATCTTTCTTTTCCTTCTCGTGTCTGAAGCCTTTTTTAAATTACTAGCCTGAGAATACTTATAAGCATTAATATGCATGTTAGTAATAAATAATTCACCTTGTTGCGGTAAAATATAGGACTCGCTAATGACTGTTTGATAATTACGTAATGATTTTATTTCATTGCCAGTTAACACTATTCCCGCAATAAATTTTTCAATAATCTTATAATTATGGAGATGCTTTTTCGCTTGGGCGATTATCTTGTTTTCCATCCTTTTTTCCTGATAAAAACTTGTTTTAAATATTACATAATCATACAATCTTACCCTAAGACTTTGATTTTTTTCTAACCGCTTCCAATAAAAGCAAAACTAGCATGAGAGTTAGACCTGCTCCACCAGCCAAGAACAAGTAAGTGCTAGGTTGTTTTCATAAAGAACTTTTACTCGCTATATTTTTTAATTCTTGTTCTAGTTTTTTGGTTCTCATTTCTAAGGCCACCAGAGCAAAGTCTTGGTCTTTGAGGTCGGAGACTGTGGTTTTAATGTGGTAGATATTTGGTTGCTGAATTTTTTCATTAGTTTTGTAAGCAGGTAAACAATAAATCTTGCTGTTGTCGCTATCCGCAAAAAATTCTCTGGTTTTGGTTAACACGGAGGCATTATCATCAATAAAAACATCAAAGTCTAAACCCTTCTCTTTTATATATTCTCATCTGTAAGGAGAATATTTTCCTCTCGTTTCAGCAGGAGTAACTTCTATTGAATAAAATTTTGCGTTAGGGAACTTGCCAAAAAAATTGTGGTATTTTTCCAACTTTCGGGGATTACCAGTCGAAGGGTGTTTACCTTTTTTGAAAGCAGTCATTATTCACAAATCACTAATCAATTCCTCTTTTAAGCATTGTAATAATTCTTCGGCGATAGAAAGAAAAGGATTCGTTTTATAAAAATCAGGAGAATTATAAAACTCATTATTTCTTCGCTGGGTAGCATCTAAGAGACTTTGTCTGTTAATTTTTTCATTTTCATCGCAGGGGTCTATATACGAGTAATTACCTCAATTAATATTTTCCTTAGTTCCAAATCCACTATCGTAGTATTTCATTGAAGAATTTTCTCAAAACTTGTTAAAGTATTCTTTAAAAGTAATTTTTTTAGGAGATAAATGATAAAGTAGAGAGGGCTTTGAGGGTTGTAAACACTCATCCCAATCACAAATGATTTTTAAAGGTCTGCCTTTTTTTTTGTTCTCTTCTCTTAATAATTCTAGTAATGATATTGTCATATTTGATTAGTGTAATATATAACTAATTATAATTGGCACGCCTGGTAGGATTTGAACCCACGACCTTTTGATCCGAAGTCAAACACTCTATTCCACTGAGCTACAGGCGCAAAAATGAACTCTTATGTTTTATATTAATAATAATGATTTTACCTTATTAGCGATTTAGAAATTTCAAAATCAAACGAGGTTTTTTTACTCTTTTTTTCTTATCTCATTTGTTTAAATTTCGGGCTACTTTTAAGGATAAATAACCTATTAGACCAAACAAACTAAACCAAAACAAAACTAAAATAATTTTCCAGCCCAAGCGACTAGTGCCTAATTTATTAGCCATATTCTTGGAACTAAGAAAAAAATAAGGTCAACGGTGAAAAGGATATTTTAAACATTCCTCAGCACTAAGTTTAGTTCGCAGAAAACAGTAGAGGAAATAAAACGTTGGCATAATTAGGCAAAAAAAAATGGTTAATTTCAACTTTTTCTTTAATAAATCGACCTGGTTATAACGGAAAAATCAATAAATAAAGCCGGCCGGAGCAATAAGATGTCAAAGAGGAGAATAAAGTCATCACTGAATTATTTTGTAAGTTTCTCGGGTTGGTATAGGAACTACTTTTATCTCCGTAGTCATTCACAAAAGCAAACCGACAACATAAATACCCATGGTAATTAAATTACTAATCAAGGTTATCAAGGAAAAAGACTGAGTGAAATAAGTATTTGAGCGGGGTTTAATTAATCTTCATAACAGAAAAGCAATAGTTAAAAAACAGTTTCAAACACACCACCAAGTTAAAAAAAAGTAAAAAAAAGCACTTGTGGGATAATTAATTCTTTCCTTTCTGCCAACCAACCAGCCGAAAATTAAGCAATATATTTGAGAAATAAGCAAGGAAGAAAGAATTTTTATTTCTTTTCCCGATATATTTCTCTCTCTAGCTAATTTTTTACTTAATGTCATTAATTATTTTTAAAAGTTTTTTGGGGATTTCTCCATTGAAAATCTCTTCCTTTTTTTGGATAGATAATTGAGCGATAGCCGTTGCGGAAGATTGACTTTTGGCTAAAAACTTGCTAATTAAAATTTTGGTATTTTCTAAATAATAATTCATTATATATTCATTAAACTTAGTAATTTCGGCTAGAGAGAATTGATATTTATCATCCAGCGGACAAATAAATTTTTCATCTTCTTTTACTGTCTCTTGCCTACTATATATTTTTTCACAAAGCGGACAAATTAAGTATTCATTTTGGATACTTAATATTAATTCATAATTAGCAATGTTTATCAGAATAATATTATTAATATTTTTGTCTTGCTTAGTTAATTCTTCCCGGAGCGAAGTAAATTGTTTTTCATTATGGGGATAATTAACTAGTATTAATTTAGCCGATTTTTCTTCGGCAATAACTTGGCTAACCTCCTGGCTATAATCAACATTAAACAAATTGAAGAATTCTTCTGTTTTGGTTAAATCAATCTTGGTTCGGACTAGATAATCCCTTTTCATATTTCCTAAGTCTAAAAACCTTATATTTTCTTGGTTGGAAAAACCCAGATTATTGATAATAGGAGGAAATAATAATAAAACAATTTTTTTATTCATAAATTTTTATTGGCTAGAACGAATATATTTAAATTTTGTTCGGATTTGTTTAATTAAGTCAGTACCGATATTAACACTGCTAAATCAACCAGTAAAACTCAAGTCTAAAAACTTCTTGAAAATGTTATCGAAAATAATATTGAAAATTAGGATGATAAAATATCAAAAAAACACTAACTTATTAATTATTTTTTTTAATAACTTCCGAGTAAAAGAACCGGGCGGAACTCGATTAATATAAATGCCGCGGCTCCGTAAATTTTTGCTGATTTCCTTAGTTTTTCAAGTGGCTTTCCGCATTTGGACTCACATGACTAGTCAGCGCAATAAAACCAAGAAAAGCAAAGCACCACCAATAATTCATCATTTATTCTCGCTAAATCATTTTTTTAGGTTCCCTCAGTTAAAAATTGCCTTATTTTCGTTGAGACCAAGAAAAGACTTTCAAAAGCCTCCTTTTTCTTCTATTGTTCCGCTCTCACGCATGTCACTTTTGAATTTTTCCGCCACTTGATAATTATCTCTTAGACTTTGACCGGAAAATCAATCGGTTCCCAGCCTTTTCATTAACACAAAAGTATAAATATAAGAAATAAAGGAAGACAAATAATATAAAGGCATAAAACTAAAATTTAATTTAAATCCCAGTTTCGACCTATTTTTTTTTAATGATTTACTATCTTCACTATAAAGAGTATTAGTTTCGACTGGCACTTCCCATTTCAAATTGGTTATTCAAATAAAGAAAATAGTAATTAAAACTAATCCCACCACATAAATTATTTCGCGATTTAAAACAAAATGTTCCTTAATTCAAAGATAGGGAATAAATTCAGTAAAAAGAATTAAATTAAAGGCGTTACATATTCCGTATTGGTTCATTAATTGAATAAGTAATTCTAATAAACAACAATTAATTACCGTAATAATTAAACACAAGAGAAAAATACTACCTCAATTTCCTTTTAATACTGTATCATCTCAAAAAGATACTAGACCAAAACCCAGTGAGAAAATAAATATTAAGATGCGACTACTTCAATATCTTCATTTGCGGATTTTAGCCTGGTCAATCTTTTCCGTATTTATTAACATAAAGAAAATTCCGAGGATAAAATTGACTTGCAAATGGATACTAATTCCTAAAAAAAATAACTTTTTCCTTTTGTTCTCATCACTAATTAGCCACTGGTCCGGAAAAGGAATTTTATGTCGACCGGCTAAATATAACCCTAAACCCAATAAACTAGCTAAACAAGCTAAGAAAAAAGTATAATATTGACGGCGAACTCTTTTTTTTTTACTATTGCTTGCCATGATTAATTTTTGTGGCTATTTGTCATTCTCCACCTACTTGGGTAATTTTGGCTTGGGCAGTGTGGGAGAAAGCGGCGGCCTTGACCGTCAATTGTTTAGTCAATTTCCCCTCCCCTAGTATTTTAGTCGGATGTTTGTCGTGGGAAAAGTCTATGGTTTGTCCGTTAATTATTTTTTCATCTTTTTCTAACCTCGCTAAATTAACTACTTGGTAGGACAATTGAGGAGTTTTGAAACCACGCTTGGGAAAACGGCGAAAAACAGGGGTTTGACCTCCTTCAAAACCAGGACGAACATGACCACTCTTACGGGCATGTTGACCTTTTTGCCCGCGGCCACAAGTCTTACCGCGACCGGAGCCAATGCCCCGACCAACAATTTTTTTCTTTTTTCCAACGGAAACTAAATAATTATTAATAGTCATATTTTTTACCAGTTAATTTATCCAAAGCCAGAAAAGCGGCTCGAATAACATTTAATTTATTGCGGGAACCAATTATTTTGATGCTGACATCTTTAATTTCCAAATATTTAAACAACTTGCTAAGTATTCCACCCGCTTTAATACCATTACCCGGCGGAGCCGGTTTTAAAAAAAGTTTGGTAGCTTTATAACTGACCAATATATCACAGGGAATAGTGCGAGACGGAGTCGGAAAATAATTTAGCAATTTTTTTTCGGCTTTTCGGGTAGCTTTTTGTAGGGCCGAAATTACTTCTTTGCCACCGGCCCGAGCAAAAGCTACGCCTTTTTTTTCCTCATCTTTTATTAAGACTAAACTAGTAAAACTAAATCGGCGCCCGCCTTTGGTTACTTTTACTACTCGTTTAGTTTGCAAGGTTTCTTTTTGAAAGCGGTAACGAGAAAAACTTCTTTTTTCTTTATCTCTAAATTTCCGATTGGTTTTGGGGTCCAAATTATCCGCGGTCGGTTTTTTTTCCTGGTCGGTTATTATCGGTATTTCTTTAATTACTTCGCCAATTGGTTGGTTTGTTTCCTTTATTAGGACATTTTTTTGCTCGCTTGCCAAATTTTTATAATACTTTTCTTCCTCTAACATTCTGAATTAAAAATTAATACCTAGTTGGCGCATTGTTTCACAAAAAACTTTAATTTTACCGTGATAAGGTCGACCGTTGCGGTCAAAAACGATTTTCTCCTTATTTTCTTTTTTTAATTTATCCGCAAACATTTCGGCTAACTTTTGGGCGTAGTCTTTATTTTTGCGTGAATAATTATTTTTTTCGGTCAGTTCCTCAGTGGAGGAATAAATTAAAGTATGACCTATTTTGTCGTCAATGGCTTGGACTCGTAAATAACGATTGGATTCACTAAGAACCACCCGGGGTCGTTCGGAACTTCCGATAATTAGTTTGCTTCTTCTCTTTCGAATTTTCCGCTGATTTTTTTTATCTAACTTTTTCGTCATGTATTATATATTATTTTACTTAATTTTAATTACTGGCTAACTTCTTCCGATAAAATTAAGCCAAGGCAATTATTATTTTTTAAGATTTTGTTTCATTCATGAGCGGGAATGTCGTAGCACTCGGCAATTTCTAAGTCAGTGTTTAATCAAACTTTCATTTCCCCCTCGGTGCCGAGGACACGAATATGAGCCGGGTTCGTATAAATACCTTTTTCTTCTCAAACACGGGGCATCATGTTATAATTTTACTTTTTACTTAAAGATTTACTGGCTCGCAATTTGATAGTTTCCTCCTCGCCTAAGTAATAAATACCTTTGGATTTTTTATAAATGCTGGGTTGGCGTAAAGGTCGAATATCATTAGCAGCAAATCGGTTTACTTTTTGCTTATCAAGGCCTTTAATAATTATTTTATTACCCTCGACCGCAACTTTTAAATCGTCCGGAATGTTAACATAACTTAAATGGGACTTACCTAAATTAAATTCCAATTGATTATTCTTCAATGCCACTTTATAACCTACTCCTTTTACTTCCAAGGTTTTTTGAAATCCCTCTGCCACTCCTTTTATCATATTAGTAATTAAAGAATTATAAGTGCCAGCCAAACTGGTATTAGGGGAAGCCGTAAGCAGTTTTCTTTCCTCCTGGGTAATTTTTATCTCGGGGGGAATAATTAATTTTTCACTTGTTCCTTGGGGTCCAGTCGCGAAAATTTCCTGTTGGTTTAGATAAATTTCAATTTTTTCTGGGATAGCAATAATCCGATTAGCGATTTTTGACATAAATTTTATTTACTATTTTTTTCAATCATTAATTCTTTAACTTTTTCCTCTAATTCTTGGATAGTTTTTTGTTGTTCTAATTCTAAATTATTTAAATCAGTTTGCGTTCCTTGTTCTTTGGTTTCTTTGGGCTGGTATTCTTGTTCCAAAATTTTATTACCTATTGCAATATTTTTCTCTAAACCTTTAATTTGCTGTTCGTGCTGTTGGTTAATTCATTTTAGGGCTAAGAGTTGGTTAAATAGTTCATTACGTTTTTGGGCGTTTTCCCCGCCCAGTTGGCGAGTATATCAATTATTTATATCTTGGCTATGGTCCTTTTCAATAGCCAATTCTTCTAATAAGTTTTTGATAGTGGTTAAATTATTTATTTTATCGGTTAAGCGGGTAATTCTTTTGACTTTCTCGGGTAGGGTAGTTTGAGTTGTTTGGAGTTCTTGTTGGGTTTGGGTTATTTTGGTAGTTAAAGCGGTGATTCATTGTTCGCGGCTGTTGGGTTGGGTGAATAGTTCAGGTTTAGCAATTAGCATTTTTTCGGGGTGGGCCAGTTGTCAGGCTGAAAGGTCGTAGTTTAAGGGTCTTAGTTCGTTTTGAATAGCCGAGCATTTGGCATTGGTGCTGTGGGGGGAACATTCAATTTTTTTATAATCTCCTCCTTTGGTGAGCTCGGCTAAACTAAGCGGCAAGTATTCTAAGCCCTCATTGACGTCGGTGGCTTCAATACATATTGATTCTAGTTTGGTTAGGTTTTGAAAAGATTTTAGGGAGCCGTAGAAGTAGTTTCGTTTGCCTTCTTTTAAGTGATCTCACATAGTTCCTATTTGTAAATAAATTAAATTAATAAACTTGCTAAATATTGCTATGTCGGTAGGTTGGATTTTGTTGTTGAAAATTGATAATCAAGTTAGTTTTTCAGGATGAGGTAATTGTTTTAAGTTGATGGAGGTTAGTTGATTATAGGGGCAATAAAGTTTAATTAAATTAGGACAACCAGACAAATCAAGGGTGGTTAGTTGATTATTGAAGCAATCAAGTTCAGTTAAATTAGGACAATTAGGCATATCAATAGAAGTTATTTTATTTTCGCGGCAATAAATTCTAGTTAATTTTGGTTTCTCTCCTAAGGTTAGTTTGGTTAGGGGGGAATCTAAATAATATTTTCCATTAATACTTATTTTCTCTAAATTCACATACTCACTTAAATCTACTTCGCCTCCGTCTAGTCGTTTGGTTAAATCATTACTTTCATTGATTTTATCAATATCAACTTCTTTCACCTGTTCCCTCTCCTCCCTTGTCGGATATTTCCAATTTAAATATTCTTGTAGGGTTTTACCTGTAAATTTCTTTTTGTTATTGTTGATTACCATAATATTATTATTTTAATAATTACTTTATATTACCTAATAAAAAAAATAACTTTGCCACCTTGTTTTTTTTCTAACGCTTCCCGCTGAGTTAATAATCCTTGGGAAGTAGAAATTAAATAAAGTCCCCGCTGGCGACAATTCTTTTTGATTTCCGTGGCTCGGACATGAATATGTTGGGAAGGTTTGGAAATTTTTTTTATTTGGTGAATGCGACTGCCTTCCTTAGCGTATTTAATTTCTACAGTAATATTTTTACTTTTTTCCTCTTTATGAATCTTAGCCAAGTAATTATTTTCCGTTAATTTTTGACAAATACTTCATTTAAAATTGGAGTAGGGAAAATGAGTTTTACGATAACCCCGCAGATTAGCATTGCGGATAATGGTTAACATATTAGCAACTGGGTCCGATAATGTCATATAAATATATTTTTACTGGTTTCTTACCAGGAAGCCTTTTTAAATCCCGGTAATAATCCCTTATAGATATACTCTCGCACATGAATACGGCAAAGCAAATAATTACGAAATACTGACCGCGAACGACCACAGGCTAGACAACGAGTATATTTTCGGGTCGAATATTTGGGAATCTTTTGTGCTTTAATCAGGAGAGCCTTGCGTGTCATATAAAATTATTTTAGGAAAGCAATGCTTTTATTTTCACTCGTTTTCTTCATCGGTTTTTAGTTCTTTTTTACTAGCAATTTTTTCTTTTTTGAGAAAGACGTTTTCTTCTAATTTTTTCCTCTCTTGTTCTTTTTGTTCGTCCAGCGAGAGAATTATCAAACATTTTTGAAATTCTTCCCCAGTTTTTTCCAATTCAACTCTTACTTCACCTTTTAATTTCCTTACTCTTTCTATTTTAGAAAGTGGATTAGGCTTTTTAACTAAACCGATTTTTTGCCCCAGTCGACGAAAGAATCCAACCTCTTCTTTCCCTACCGGATTATTTTCTGGCACTAATTCTAGTTCCCTTTCTTTCCTTTCTAAACTGTTTATTTTTTCCGTTAATTCGGTTATTCTTTCTTGGATTTCCGTCAATTTTTTTCGGTCATTTTCGATTTTTTCTTTATTTCTTTTTTCTTCTTCTTGGCACAGTTTTTCCCGATTTTTATATTCCCGACAATAACCCAATAAACATTCTTGCGAACAAAATACTGCTCCCTCAGTTACTTCAATTTCTAACGTTTTCTGTTCCTCAAATTTTAGTTTATAAGGAAAACCGGCCGCAATGCTTATATCACAAAAATAACAATAACCTTGCTTGACATCTTTTTGCCGCAGAGGGGTTACAAACATTACTTTTTTTTCTATTTGGCGCAAAATGGTTTCCTTTTCTTCGCCTAACTTTCTCAGTATTGCTCGGTATTTTTCAATCAAACGTTCCTTTTCCTCATACAAAACGATTTCACTGCCGGAAAAACGCACTGCACTCACTTTATCCAAAATTTCTTCCGCCTTTCTAATAATGTTATTAGTATGTTCTAACAGTCCGTTTCATAATTTCCTTTTTTTCTCCGAATTAAAGTTAGTTTTGGCTAACGCAAAGAGGGAAATATTTATTTTTTTTACTAACTCCTGGTAGTCATTTTCATATTTGCTTAACTCTTCCCGAGCAAATTGAATAGTTGAATAATTCATGTTGATTTTATTATTTTACTGTTATATACAATATTTTATAGCGAAAACTAATTTTCTAGTTTAATTATCAATAATATTTCTATTTTTTTCAATAAAATCACGGTTCGGATTTCAACTAGTTTCTTTTTTTAATTTCCACAATACTTCTTCGGTTGGTTTAGTAATTTTTTTTGGTAATTTGACTTGTAATCAAATATATAAATCGCCCCGAGCCGTTTGATTAGTTCCTAAATAGCAGCCTCGCTTACGCATAATCAGACACTCGCCATTTTGAGTCCCCGCTGCTACCGTTATTTTTTCGATTCCTTCCAAAGTAATCACTTCAACCATACTACCCAAAATCGCATCTAAAAAAGAAATTGGTAAATTAATATGTAAGTCATTACCTTTACGCTGAAAATAAGAGTTTTCTTTGACTTTTACGATAACATATATATCACCTTTTCGGTCACCATGGAGTCCGTCATTGCCAATTCCTTGATAACGAAGTTTTTTCTCGGGTTGAATACCCCGGGGAATATTCAGTTCGATAGTCTCGGAGCGAAGGAGAAATTTTTCGCCATTACAACTGCGACATTTCTTGCTAATTACTTTACCTTGCCCTTGACATTTCGGGCAAGTAGTTTGCGTGCGAATATTTCCTAAAACGGTTTGTTGAATGGTATTAACTATCCCCTGACCTTGACAACTGCGACAAGTAATTAGGTCAGCCGCCGAATAAGCACCGGTTTGTCGGCAAGTTTGACAAGCTTTTTTTAAATCTAAAACGATTTTTTTTTTGACCCCTAAAATTGACTCTTTGAGAGTTAAAGACAGACTAATTAAAATATCTTCCCCGGCTTCAGTTTCCACTCCGCTTCTTCCCTGAGTAGTTCTTTGTTTGGTGTAATCATCAACTTGACCACCAAAAAAACTCTCAAAAATATTCTTAAAAAAGTCGTCGCCAGGACCGGCAGACCCTTGGCTAGAACCAAATCCTTGGTTAAGACCTTCGGCACTTCCATAGAGGTCATAATTTTCTCGCTTGGTGGAGTCGGACAGAACACCATAAGCCTCACTAATTTCTTTAAACTTTTCCTCGGCGACTTTTTTTTCACTTTCGGGTTTGTGGTCGGGATGCCATTTTAAAGCCAGTTTGCGGTAGGCAGTTTTGATTTCCGCCGCCGAAGCTTTTTCTGATACTCCTAAAATCTTATAGTAATTTTTTTTCGCCATTAACTAGAATTAATTTTACTGCTTTTTATCTGGGTCTTCTGGCTCGGGTTTAACATCAAGAGTATCGTCCGCTTCGGTTTTTTTTTCTTCATCGTCAGGCATTTCCTTCTTTAACTTATTGTAAAGTGGTATTATTTCATCAAATTTGCTGATTTGCTTTTTCAATTCAGGGTAGTTTTTTTCTTCCACGTCTTTCTTTAAATTGTTATATAACCTTTGAAACTCTTGAAAATCTGGGTTATCTTCGTTAAATTTCTTGTGATTTTTGAACTCTTCGATTTGCTTTTCAAAAGTGCGGCAATAAGTTTCGGCTTCCCGCAACGTTTCAATATTGTTTTTTCATTCTTCATCTTGTTCCTTTTTTTCTTCCGCTTCCTTAGTCATTTTTTCAATATCTTCTTTGCTTAAGCCGCCATCACTCTTAATGGTAATTTCCTGATTTTTATTAGTTTTCTTATCTTTGGCCGAAACCTTAACTATTCCGTTCGCATCAATGTCAAAAGTAACTTCAATTTGGGGAACACCAAGCGGAGCTGGTTCGATACCTTCTAATCGAAACTTACCTAACAGTTTATTATCAACTGCTTTTGGTCTTTCGCCTTGTCGAACCTGAATATCAACGCTGGGCTGATTATCTTCGGCCGTCGAATAAACCCGACTGGCCTTAGTGGGGATAGTAGTATTACGGGGAATTATTATATCAAGCAAATTGCCTTCGCCGCGGGCACCCTGCACCTCAATACCTAACGAAAGAGGGGTAACATCTAATAAAAGAATATCGCTAGTTTCTCCGGCCAATACTCCACCTTGAATAGACGCTCCCATGGCTACCGCTTCGTCCTGATTAACTTGTTTATTAGGTTCTTTACCAAAAATTTCTTTTACTTTTTCTTGAATAATTGGCATACGAGTCATTCCGCCCACCAAAATAACTTCATTAATATTTTCTTGGGTAATTTTGGCATCGGCCAAGCATTTTTCGCACGGCAGAGACAATTTTTTTAACAGGTCGGCTGTGAGTTCTTTTAATTTCCCACGAGTTAATTTTTTATCAATGTTCTTGGGACCTGAAGAGTCAGCAGCAATGAAAGGAAGCAAAATATTGGTGCTTTCTAAGGAAGATAATTCATGTTTAGCGTTTTCGGCGGCTTCTTTTAGACGCTGTAAGGCCATTGCGTCTTGACGGAGGTCAATCCCGTGCTCTTTTTTAAATTCGGCAATTAGTCAGTCAATAATTTTTTGGTCGAAGTTGGCTCCGCCTAAAAAGGTGTCGCCGTTAGTGGCTTTGACTTCAAAAACTCCGTCGTTAATTTCAATAATGGAAATGTCAAAAGTTCCTCCACCTAAATCAAATACCGCTACGGTTTGTAAACCTTTTTTTTGGTCAATTCCGTAAGCCAAGGCGGCCGCGGTTGGTTCATTAATAATTCTAATCATTTCCCGGGCTTTCTCGACCTTGGGGTCACCTAGACCAGCAATAATCGCCGCGTCAATAGTGGCTTGTCGTTGGGCATCGTTAAAATAAGCCGGAACAGTAATTACGGCTTTTTTGACCGTTTCGCCCAAATAATCTTCGGCGGTTTCTTTCATTTTTTGGAGAATAAAAGCGGAAATTTGTTGGGGAGAATATTTTTCCTGACCTTTTTCTCCCACTTGAACCCACGCATCGCCGTTTTTGTTTTCCATAATTTCGAACGGAGCAATTTTCCGAAAATCTTGCACTTCGGGCGAAGCAAATTTTCTGCCAATTAAGCGTTTAGCCTCAAAAACTACTTGGCTTGGCTTGGTAACGGCTTTCATTTTGGCAGCTTGACCGACCGCTAATATTTTCTTACCTTCTTCGTCAAAAAAAACCACTGAGGGAGTGGTGTTTTTCCCTTCCTTGTTGGCAATAACTTTACCATTAATCGCTACACAGGAGTTAGTTGTTCCGAGGTCAATACCTACAATTTTATTACTTATTTTTTTATTCATATTAATTAATTTTTTAACTTTTATTTGTTTGTTTTGGGCGATTTTTCATTATTTTTTATTTTACTAACCTTTACCTCAGCAGGACGCAAAACTCGTTGGTGAATTCGATAACCTTTTTGTAAAACTTGTAAAATAGTTCCGTCCGGATAATCATTAGTTTCCTCTACCTCTAAAGCATGGTGCAAATTGGCATCGGCAATATCCTTGCCAAGTTCAACTTTTATTTCTTCCACACCCTCTTTCTTTAAAATGTTTTGGAATTCCGCTAAAACCATTTGAAAACCCGATAAGAAGTCAGCAATTTTTAGATTAGGTTTGTTTTGACTAATAGCCAAGGCTCGTTCGTAACTGTCCGGAAAGGAAAGAATTTTTTTAAGGAATCTTTCATTACCGTATTTTCTTACTTCATTTATTTCTTCAGCATGATGCTTTTTTTGATTAATTAAATCAGCCAACGAACGAAGATTACTTTCTTTCAAAAGTTCAATTTCTTTTTTTAGGTTAACAATGTTTTCTTGTAGTTGAGTAATTGATTGGTCGTGGTCCGATTTTTGTTCGGCGGTTTTTTGGTTAACTTCTTTATCTTTTGACTGCGATTTAGTTAAATCCTTCGGGGTTTTTTTGGAATTATTAAGTTCCTTTTCTACTTTTTTACTCATATTATTAATTTTTTGGTTGTTCTTCGCTACTATATTTTTGCTAAGTGCTTTTTATTATGCTTAAATTATCCTTTTTATTCCGATTTTTCCTTTAATAAATTTTTCCCTTTTTCCAATAAAGAAAGCGTAATTATTTTGATTTCATTAGTTTCTTTTTCGATGCCAAGCAGATAATTCCCACCCACCCGAAGAAAACCAGAAATTATTCCCCGGGCTACTAAGGTGCCGATTTTCTTTTCGATGTAATGTTTAATAGGTCGGGCCCCATACTCCAAAGAGTAAGAGTCGTGGATAATCTTTTCCACCACATCTTTATCATACTCTAATTTAATACCTTTCTCGTGCTGGACCCGCTGAATAAATATTCCTAACTCTTTGCTAATAATTTCGTAAATAATGGATTTACTTAACCGGTTAAAAAAAACTATCTCATCGAGACGGTTAATAAATTCGGGGCGAAAGTGTTTTCTGATTTCCAAGTTTAATTCTTCCTCTAATTCTTTGGGTTCATACTCTCCAAAATATAATTCTGAACCTAAATTAGAAGTTAAAACAATAATAGTATTGCGAAAATTAACTTCGCGACCATTAGCCAACGTCAGAAAGCCATTATCTAATATTTGTAAAAGAAGATTAATAACTTCGGGATGACATTTTTCCACTTCGTCCAACAGGAGAACACTATTCATTTTTTCCCGAATTTCCTCAAAATAAGACTTTTGCTCAAAACCAATATAACCCGGCGGCGAACCAAGTAATTTGCTAACCGAGTGCGGTTCGGAAAATTCGGTCATATCTAAGCGAATAAGATTTTTTTTTTGGTCGAAAAGTTGTTCGACAATCGTCAAAGCAACTTCCGTCTTGCCGACCCCGGTTGGTCCGACAAACAAAAAGGATGCCAAAGGGCGATTAGGGTCCTGAATTCCGGCTCGAGCACGAAAAATAGCATCACTAACTACTCGTAAAGCTTGGTCCTGTCCTTTTATTCTTTGGCGGAGAATGTCCGGTAGTAAAAATAATTTACGCTGCTCACTAAGCAAAATTTTTCCAAGTGGTAACCCATACTTTTGTGCGATAGTTAAAGCCACGTCTTCGTGATTGATAAAATATTTTCTTAATACATTATTTTTGGCTTCTTCCTCTAATTTTGCCACTTTTTCTTTGCAGTGGGGAATGATGGAATATCTTAATTCGGCAGCTTTGGTGAGGTCAATTTCTTCGTGCTGATAAGTAACTGACTCCCTCTCCGCTTGGGCTAATGATTTTTTGGCTTGGTTTAACTCTTGAATAATTTTGTTTTCTTTCTTATCCAGCTCCAATAACTCTTCCAATTTTCCCTGCTGTTTTTTTATTTCTAGTTGGAGACTAAATATTTCGACTTCATTCCTCCTTTCTTCCCCCCTGGCTGCCATAGTTATTTCTAACTCTCTTAATTTTCGGCGAGCCTTTTCAATTATTTCTGGTTCGTATCACATTTCGCTCCGCACTCGACCGCAGGTTTTATCCAATAAATCAATGGCTTTATCAGGTAAATAAGCACTAGTTAAATAACGCTGGGAAAAAGTCACCGCAGCGGCTAAAGCTTGGTTATGAATTTTTAATTCGTAATGGATTTCAAAATAATTCTTAATTCCGTGGAGAATTTTCAAAGTTTCCTCCGGGCTAGGTTCGCAAACTTGAATATTACTAAAACGACGCACTAAGGCTCCATCTTTTTCGATATATTTACGGTATTCCTCCTGAGTGGTGGCTCCGATACATTGGATTTCACCCCGGGAAAGCATTGGCTTTAATAAATTAGCAATATTAAGAACCTCTTGGCCGCCTCCGTTCCCAACAATCATGTGAATTTCGTCAATAAAGAGAATAGCGTTATTTTCCGGCTGAGCCATATAATTCAAAATCACTTTCAAGCGAGCTTCTAATTCGCCGTGAAATTTGGTTCCGGCTCTTAAAGACATCATGTCCAGTTGGTAAATAGTTTTGCCTTTTAGGTAATTAGGAACTTGTCCGGTAACTATTCTTTGAACCAATCCTTCCACGATGGCGGTTTTTCCCACGCCGGGATGACCAATCAGTAAGGGATTATTTTTCAGCAGGCGGGACAAAATATAAATAACTTCTTTAATTTCTCTTTCCCGCCCAATGACGGTTAATTCAGTAATTTTCTCTTTTTTGTTTAGGTTTTCAGTAAACTTTTCGATAATTTCCGAGTTTAGTGGCTTATCCATATCCCTTATATTGTTATTTTATGGTTTAGGCTTTTGTTTTATATTAGTTAACACTGTATTAATAAAAATATTTTAGAATAATAAGTGGATTTTGTTTTTTTGACTCAATTAGTTAGTTAGTCGAAAAACGGCTAACCATTGACTAACTAATTCAGCAAAGAGACTATTTAATTATTCTTATTTTTACCAATTTAGCCTCCGCCTGATTCTGGAGGTTAAGAATTCAGGGCAGGAGACCGTTTGGTTGGACTATATTAGGAAGTTGGGGAATAAATATCCCCCCACTTTTACTTATTTATCTTTTTTTTGGGACCTAATTCACTTCCCGGTAAAATTACCTTTTTCACTAGTAAGAAAGCAACTGTTAATAAACTAAAAACGGATAAAAGTCCGAAAATAATATTCATTCGTTTAGCCATATCTTTTTGTTTTTTCTCTTTTTGGATTTCCTCATTCATTATATCTAATTTCAAACCCAACTTTTCTTCGGCCGAGGAAGTACTATCAATTTTATCTTTCATAGAAGCCGAAACAGTTATTCCCGCGTTGCTATAAACAGTTTCAAATTTATCTCTGACAACTTCCGAAGTAATTTTACTATTTTTCAATTCGGTAATTTCTTGCTTTAAGCGGTCAATTTGGGCGGTTAAATCAGCGTTCGAACCGGAATTACCGGGAGAATTCTTAATCTTTTCTTTGATTACTTGTAATACTTGCTCTTTGGTAATCGTGCCAGTAGTTAAGGCAAGGTTTAACTCTTGAATAAAGTGTTGTAATAATTCTTTTTCTTTATTAACTAATTCTTGTTGTAAGCGGTCGCGTTCTGATTTAATATTAGCACAATCTTTATGGTTCTCTTGCTGTTTTTCTAATTCCCCTTTATAATTATCCCGCTCCTGTTGAGCCTGAGTTAACTGGTCTTGGAGTTGGGAATTATTGTTATTATTGACGTTTTTAACTAGGTTAGAGAATCGAGTTAGTTCGGCGTTATCAACTTCTTGCTGCCCAGCGGTGTTAGTTTTGATTAAAGTTTTTAAATTAGTATCATTAGTAATTTTGGTAACTTCACCAGCAATGCGAGTTAATTCAGTGTTGGCAGTAGTTAAGTCAGTTTGCTTGGCTAAATCATTAGGTCAAGCGTTAGTTAAGGGAGTAGTAGCATTACCATATAACTTAGTTTTCATACTATTTAAACCAGCCTCAGCTGTTTTCACCTCGTTGTAATGAGGGTTAAAAGCGTTGGTTGTGTGAATATTGTCGTGTTGATGATGAGTGGCGGGGTCTTCGAGAATATGTAAACTATCATTTATGTTAGTTAATTTGCCGTCC